>JAOEHI010038670.1:0-22464 GCA_025447815.1 Percopsis transmontana | reverse complement strand
GTGTGTGTGTGTGTGTGTGTGTGTGTGTGTGTGTGTGTGTGTGTGTGTGTGTGTGTGTGTGTGTGTGTGTGTCACATATTTGTCTGATAACATCAGTGGTGGTGAATTCCTTTTTATAGTGGGAACATGTGTTCAAATGGAGTTTGAAGTTGATTGTGGGCAGACATTTTGTGTGTGTGTGTGTGTGTGACCGTGATCATACAGGCAACGCCAACTTCAGTGTTTACTGTATACCGCCCACACAACAGAGGCTAATGTAAACATGGCCAAAAGTAAGAGAGCAGGTTCACAGAGTGTTTACACGCAAACGCCACATTACAAGTAGCTGTAAGTTCACTGTGGAGGAGAGAGAGCGGCTAAAGCCTACCGTTATCACTAAAAAAGCAGGTCTCTGCAGACACAACAAGGGACATCAACAGCAAGTTTGTAAGCGCTGTAGTTCCTGCTATTACGATCCAATCTAGGAACTATTAATATTGAGTTCTCTTTCTGTTTTTCTCTGTCTCCACCTGCCTCTACCTCTACTGTGAACAAAGGCCATGCTGTTGAGTTGATAGAGCTACTTTTTACCCTACCAACACACACACACACATCCACCCAGGGAACTAAAACTCCACAGAGGGCACAGTGTGTGTTATCACAGGAGGCAAGGTCACGCAGTGTAAACTAACAAAAGCATGGCCGCCACTGACTTTCACAAAAGCTCGAAACCTCCTTTTTTTTTTTTTTTAAACACAGCATTGCTGTCAGGCGGTTGGCCCTTCACCGCAGCGTGCCACGCACATCATAATGGCCTTCCTGCTTTGTATAAATTCAAATAAACTTTCCTTCCCTGCGCTTCCAAAGTCACAACATCCAAACGTAACGCTGTTGCTTAATACGCCCACTTCACAGACATCCCGCGTTCCCAGTCTGTGTCCCATTAAAAACAAAACAAAAATAGCGCTACCTCTGGCTTTATCAGCACAGTGAGCCTCATGCAGTACAGTACAGTGCGCAAAGTCTGCAGTAATGTGCCTCTTTACGAGTAATTACACTGGCATGGAATTGATTGGCTTTATTGCGTTACCTCTCGGTGTATTGGATGCGTTCAGATCTGCAGTAACAGCAGTGTGTAATTGATCCAGTGACCTATAGATGTCTCTCTCTCTCTCTCTCTCTTTCTCTCTCTTTCTCTCTCTCCCCCACTTCCCGCTCTCCGGGTTCATTAAATCAAATGAAGGGGAATTAATAATAATAATCTTGAGGAACGTCCATACCTCCAGGAGCAGTATGCGTCTCGGCGGGTCACGCACGCAGACGTGTCCGCTCTCGCAGCCCTGCCGCCCGGCCTCGACCTATCAGAGTGGCTCGCCAACAACGGTAAGTAAACACCGCACCCTGAATGTTCCCCGTCGACAGGTGTTTGGGCTAAAGCCGCTAAAAAACGTTATTTAACATTTACACTGTAGATGAACACGACTTGTATTAGGGGTATGTTGTGTTAAAGGTATACTGTGGAATAATCCCTCGTATACCACGGCTTCAGGTGTAACGCCGACCGTGCCGGTCGTGCTTTTATTGAAAGAGACAAGTAGCGTGACCATCGCTCTGAGTGCTAGGGGGGGTAGTGTGTTCCTCTAGTCGTTGTGCTCGCCAGCCCATCTGCTCTGGCGTGTGTGTTCTGCAGGTCTGCCCCCCTCTTACTGTGGGAGACAGGTGATTAATAATTGGCCCACACCTGTCCCCAAATACCCAAGTCCCGTATGCCACACCTCCTGACACTAAGTAAATTGGAAGTTAAACACATAGAAGTTAACTCCACAAACATATCAGACCCAAAGGGTTAAATATAGGCTATATTGAGTTGTAAAGCTTAGTGGTTAGTGGTTCTTCCCCTCCCAGCGGAAAGGTTCTGGGTTCAATCTCCAACATCCCCAGCCTAACTGTAAGCATCCTCGAGCAAGAATCCTAGCCCCTCTGCTCCATAATACTTGCTGACGAACTTCACTGTTAAGTCACATTGGATGCAAGTGTCTGCTAATTAACTTCTAACCTCATTGTACTTAGTCACATAAAAGTTTAATATTTTGCAACAGTTAATGAATAAACCCAATTTAACCCCATTTAAACTGGCTGCGTGAAGATGTATAATGTACATAAAGCAGGCACCCTCAGTTGGGTGTGTCATGGGTAGACAAGTGGAAGTTGAATGGGCTATAGTTGCCATGTTGAGTTTCTAATGTTATTCAACGCAAGCGTGGTGTAGTACTATCGATTGTGTCCTGTTCATCTCTCCAGCAATAGCATTTTTCAAGCACATCAACCTGTTCTCAAGTGCTTTCTCAGAGTTTTGTACTCCAAGTACCTGCCCTACTGCCTGTGGACCGGGCGACCAGTAAGTTACACACACACACACACACACACACACACACACACACACACACACACACACACACACATATCTACATGCTGTCACAATCACACATTTGATTACCATCTAAACTGTTAATTGTACATTTTGTACAATACACTGTGTGCATGTGTGCGTGTGTGCTGTGGTGACCACACCGTGTTGAGGACACACATCTGATGGCTGTAACCTGTGTCTTGGTGCCCAGGGTTTATGTTTGGATCGACGACCAGGGCAAGAAGCTGAAATGCTCAGCGCCGCTTTACTTTGACTATGCAATGTGCTACATTCAGGACCTGCTAACTGATGAGAATGTGTTCCCAACCAAAGCAGGTAAATTACATGACCCGTTTGTTTCTTTGGTAAAAAATATTTTTTATATATGCTCATACAATATTTGTGTATGTTTACAGTACATACAAGATTATAGCCCATGTCATACATAATTTATCTTGTGTATGCTGTATATACTTCATATTTTGTAAATATGGCATTTTATAGCACATAATATATAACATATAAATATAGACATATGTTTGTATATAATTAAACTAGTGTATTCAAAACATAAATATGTAACAAAGGGGAATTAATCATTTAAGAAAACATACACAATCAGTGTATGTACATATATCATGTTTACAATATATTTTAGATTTATAGATTTTTCTTATGGGAAAACTGACTTGGCAACCGTTTGGCCACTCTTTCCCTGCCATCTTTCCCAGGTGAGGCATTCCCTGCAGGCTTCATCTTTCTGGTCCAGAAGGTGTTTCTGCTGCAATTCAGGGCTCTGGCCCACATCTACTGGTGCCACTACAGAGAGGCACTGGCCATGGGTCTGCACCCCCACCTCAACACGCTCTTCCACCACCTGACTCAATTCTGCCTGCAGCACGCGCTCCTGGAGCCGGCGGACACTGAACCTGTGCAGGACCTCATCGCTGCCCTGCAGTGGCACAGCCACACCTAAGGGCCAACGCTGGATCTAGAGGATCTGTATATGACGCTCCTCGTTAAAAGACATGTTTTACTCGCTTTGTGCCTCCTATAGTTCACATTTCAACCATCGTTGGTGTTTAGATTTTGCCCCCCCATAGCTTGTTTTATCTACAAAATAGCAACCACCAAGCATCTTGTGACCCCTCACGGCATGCTTTCTGGGGGTTTATTATTCTGTCCATCTGGTGATAAAGCTAATATATACTGTACGGCCAGATTTACTTCTGTGCTTGGAGTAATTCACCATGCGGAGAAAATAAACAGAAATGCATCCATAATATGTTCCTATGTAATGGAAAAGTACTCAGTATCCAACATTTCCAGGCCTTGTTGTATATAATTTATAAATAATTGTTAGTGGTATCATATGATATTGCATGTTACAATTCTTATTATTATTGTTTATAATAAAGTCCTTAAGGTCAAAGGTCATTTGCTTCCTCACCATTGTTGCATAGTAAAAAATGTTTCTTTAAGATTTTTTCAGGGTGGTTTATTTACATTATTCAAGTACCTTGTACCTAGGTCTCAATTTATGTTTGGTAACTGTCCCATGTCAGAATTGTACTTCTATTTATTAAAATATTCTTAGATTAATAACTATTATGTTGATTTGAATATAAAAACATTGTTGGCTGTTTAATTAGTTGATTTTATCGTCCTCAAGTTGCCTAGCCTTTTACTTGTCATCTTTTGGGATATTGTCAGGTGAGGTTTCTTCCTCAGTTCGTTTTAGGACATTTTGATGCTTGAAGACAGCACCACCTGCTGGCTATGCAGCGTATCTGAACCGGTACCTATCACAACAATGCTAGTGTCCAACAGCAGCCTGTGGAATGTGGAGACAAATGTGCTGGAGTTATTGACTCTGCTAATGCCGAGTTCACACTACACGACTTTCAAAGTCGTAAGATCGCAGTACAGCACACATTACACGACTGTCTGTCTTAAGACAGTCAACTGACGACTTTGGAAGTCGTGTAGTGTGAACTTGGCAGCCACTCAGGGCTAATCAAATATCTCTTTAGGCAGGGCTCATCTGTAAAAGAGGCAGTCTCAGTGTGATTCCCTCTTAAAACCAAAGTAGGTCAACACATTAACCAATAGTCATTTAATAATTAATGTTTAATCATGCATATGTGAATGCATTCAATCCTAATACGTCATGTAACCTATCAGTAGCCTACCAGAAGGTAAATAAAACCGTATCTGTCTAGTTAGTAAATGTGGAACAACAAAATAACAAGTGTTTTGAAGGCTAGAGTGGTGGGGTCTGCAGATCCCCAGGGTTCCTTGTCTTTTTGCCCCCTCAGGAAAATGAAGCATAGTGTTAATTTCACCGCAGATGCATTGTCAAATCGAACATTTTCCCAACATTTTTCATGCTACTTTTCATTACTGGGCTGAAGGGCTGTGCAGTCAGAACATGGGGTATTTATTTGTACTCCTCAAATGATGGATACAATGAGCTCTAATCACAAGCATTCCCCACGATGGAGATACAGATAAGGGGGGCAGGCATTTCCCATAGTGGGTGTAGCATGTGTGTTTATAGGTTTTGGCTGGAGGTTGCACTGCTTGAACTTGCTGACTTATGGAGTGTGAATGCAGCCAGATAGCCTACTGCATCTCTGGTTTCAGCCTGGTGTGTCTGTCAACTGAAACGCCTCAAGTGCCAGCCAAAGCATCTTTGCTCACATCCAGATCAGAGCGAGAGATGGATAGGTATCTAATGTAGACACGCGCACACATGCACACACACACGCACACTCAGTCTGTTCTTGTGGCAGACAGGAGATGTGTTAATGCACATGTTGGACTGAGCTTGAGGCTCATAGTGCTGAACCAGAGCTTAGAGGCTAATACTGCAAACTGCTGAGTCACATGCACGCACGCACACACACACACACAAATGCACGCACACGCACGCACACACACACACTCACACACTCACAGGGCTTTAATTAAGGCTGGAGCCTCCACCTCCACACAGAAAGTATACTTTTAATCAAGCCTGTCTCATCCTTGAACAGCATAGTAAACTACCAGGGGGCAATGCTTGCACTGTGAAGACTACAGAATTACATCGGTACAGATCATGTAGATCCAAATGAACTGTGTTTTCTGTCACCAAATTTTATCTGTCACCTGGCATGGTCCATCAAATATAGCCATTACCAAAGTAGTAGTTTTAGATGGCTGGGCAGGAGTCATAAATATCATAAAATTGATTGCAGACACACCCACACACAAGTCAGGCGTTTTGTTATATCAATACAATTTTTTCTAACTTAGTTATTCCAAGGATGTTCCACCTTGGCCAGCCTATAAACCTGACAAGTCATCGGGGTGACCTACTGTAGATGCTGTAGAGTCGTGATTGTCAAAAAATGTTGCTTCTGTACCCCCTTTCCATTCTGTTCAAAGCCAAAGTACCCATTTACTGGAATACAAAATTGTTTTAACATAAGCATAGAAGAGAAAAACATAAATATAATATATTTTTCAGGTTTGAAGATACCATTTTTAGTCAATACTCCTTTTATATGATATTTGATCATATAAAAGGAGTATAGACTAAAAATGGTTGCAATTACACAATACAATAAGTAAAGTGTTAAACAATTTGCATCTTTAATAGCTCTAGGAGAAAACAGATTGGAATTTCAATGTCTTCATTGTCTATTTGAGGGGTCTAAATAGATACCTGCTGTTAATCTTACTGTCAAACTGTCAAATACCCCCTGTAGTAGCCTTTACTCAAAGCATCCATAGGAGTAGGCCTACTAGTACCCAATTTGAGCTGAGAGGAATACATCTCTTCCTGTGTCGTAAAGACAAATGCCAGCCTTTGCAGGTCATTTTACAGATGTCATCGCAACCTCAGGCCGGAGTTATAACATTTTAAAAGAGCACACGAGTCTCAATTGACCGAGATTTTACTGTGTGGTGAGGCAAACAAAATCTAATAGGACTATTGGAAACCAATATTAATGCCGGGCCAAAACATAAGGCTTTAACAAAGGCATCAGCTAAGCTGCATCGATGCACTCATCGGTTATTAGTTCAACCATTACTGTAGCTAATTATTTAATGGATAACTATCGTTAATCAATCTACTATAATCTCTCAAACACCACTGACATTAATTTAAATGACTTAGCCTACATGACATGGATTTGATTCTACAAATATAATCGTATAACTTGTGTTTTACACCAATTTAGTCATGCTTTGGTACTGGTTGATGTGTAGGCTAGTCTACCATATGATAGTCTGAACAGCACATTTATAAAAAAAGGTCCATTCTGGCAACCTGCCTATGTTATTAAAAAAATAAAACATACTGTACATACAATCATAAAAAACTACATTTGCATGCGTTGTTGTTTTGTAATAAGTATAGTTCATTAGGGTAGAGGTTGGGTTTGAGTGGGTAGACCCCCCTCCCCTCTCCATCTCCCTCCCCATTCTGTATAGCTCTTTATAAACGGGAAGCACAACGTGCATTAGAGAAGTGTGTGGGAATGCGCGCGCACAAGAAGGAGTTTTGAGGTTTTCTGCCGTTTTCGTCGGATTTACTTTTAAACAACGTGAGGTTAGTTGGAACTTGGTATACTGTACAGATTGCCATTGTAGCCTAGTTAATAAAGTAATAGACAGGTCGTAGTAGGCTAAGTATCATATCACTTTTCTGTCAAGTTTATGGCAGGTAGCCTACTGTATTCGTATGTCATTCATATCAAGGTGAGGCAGTTTTTTCCTCCATCTTTCTTTAGCTGGACTTCCATCTTCTTGAGAAAAGGTCTCCAGGACGGTGCGTCCCGCTGGCCGGCGATGTGTCCACTCTCCCCGGCGTGGCTTTTCTTCATCTTTGGCCTGCTTCCTTTGGAAACCGAGTCCCGGACTCTGCCTCTACCCACCGGACACAGGTGGGATTTAGTCTTCACACCAGTCAGGTTTCTGTGTACCCTAGTACTAGCCTACATTGAATTCAGGAAACAAATGCTACAATAGCCTACCCCTTTACTGTTAACTCTTAGAAACTGGTTAATCCATAGGCTATTTTATTTTGAAGGCTAGTGTCAAGGAGGGGGGGCATGCGTCTATTTGGCTGTAGGATATGTGAGAAAGGGTTAGGAGGTGTCTTGATAACTGGGGTCTCAGTACACACCGCCAGGGCCGTTTGTAAGGAATCAGATTAAGTCTACGACACTCGTGATCCAGCATCATACTGTAGGCACAATGTTTCGAGATAACTATCACATGAATGCTTGCATTGTTGGTTTATTTGTTTGTTTTAGGCCTGTTAATTTTTGCCGTCTTGTCTATAGGCTTATTACTTAACTGAATAAGCGATGACACAGAAGTCATGTGTGGAGATTGGAGATTGGAGATTATATGGTCTGTTCGTATTACAGTTTTTTCTGAATGCTTAAACACTAACAGTGATTCTTGAAGCACTATCTCTGAAACCATTAACACTTGTAGCCAATGCATTTACCATGTGTGCCAAACTGAATGTACATTCTCTGCTCTACACTCAGTTTGTAATTTTACAACACACCTTTTGCAAAACTATAAACACAACTCACTGCTTTACACTCACTTTGCATAACACATTTCTAGCGAAATTGTAAACATTGGTCTCTACATTGCTACACTATTTTGTCAATTGCCTTTCTACATTGACACATGGCATGTGATGTGGATGAAGTCTTAATGGACAGACCCACAAAGAAGGCGAGATTTAGCCTAATTTGTTTCTGTTCTTTTTTTCGAGCACAAATGTTTTTGTTTTCTTACACTGCGCTTTTGTTGTTTCAGCAGTGAACATTTTGAGAAAAAATAATAATAACTTTTTTCCCTTATTTTTGGATTATTGAATACACATCCATATTTGAATAACTGTGAATGTGTGTTTACTGTACTACATGTATGACAACTTTATTGCAAACTGCTATGCCAAGCACACAGAACAAACAAAAGCCAAGTGTTATACTATCAGTGTGTAGTTGGGGCTTTGCTTATTCAAATGATGGTATGTGTGTACTGTATTGATGCAAAAACAAAAGTTTTGCAAAAGTTTTGCAAAAATAGCCTATAGTTTCAAAGATAGTGCCTAAGCAATCAGAAATTACTGTAATTCCTAAGAACTTCAGGAATGGAAGTGGTTTTAGGCACTGACTGTACAGTATAGGCTACTGGACGCGTGTAAGAGATTTATGCAACAGGGATTTTCTTTCCTTAGAATTTTTTCAGCGTTATAATCCTGAAACTATGAATATTTTTATTTGAGTCTTACAGTGCATTAGTAAATGTTTCTGAATTTTTAAGACTTTTCTTCCTTCTATTGAGTCATTTTAACTGTAAAAGGCAATACTTTTATAATAATATGAGGCACAGCAGGTGTGGTCAGTTGCTGCTGGGAAGCAGACTAGAGGAAGGAGCTCTATGATTGGCTCACTGATAGAAGTACCACGTGATGTAAGGCAAAGCATTGTTATAGTCTTCCCATGAAACACTGAACATTTTAATAAAAGTAAAAGAGAAAAAGAAAAAGAAAAATGAGACGAACCATGGAATTGAAATAGAGAGGGAGCGAGAGAGGGAGGAAAGGAGAGAGCCATTACCACCGGTATTGGTGAAGAATAAAAGATGGGGCGCTGATGGGGGGGTGGGGGTGGGAGAAAGTTTTCTTCATCTTAAGTAGTTGTGAGGAGCGACAACACGAAAAAGGTGTGTGTGTGTGTGTGTGTGTGTGTGTGTGTTCAATTCTTCTGTGAAGAACATCATGCTGGGCTCCATCTTGGGAGGAATGCTGGTTAGATGTCAAACCACATCTCTCTCTCTCTCTCACACACACACACACACACACATACACACATACACACACACACAGTGACGCACACAGAAGTAGGGAGGTAGAGGTCCAAATGCAACAATAGAACACTGTAACAAATTTTATTGTTTAGTCATGTGACCCAGGCTTTTCAAACTGCTCCTACCAAACTGTATAATAAATTGTATAACATCAGAACTCAGTCAGCTCCCGTGTCCGTGCTGCACCATTCATGTTCCCAATGCCAATGGACATGGTGGAACCACATGCAAACACCATTGTTCGTCAGAGAAATTAATGGAGATAACATGTAGTTAGTGACCTGTTGCCTTGTGCCTGTTTGCAGGACAAAGTTATCTTATTAAAATTTTACTTTATTGGCAGCACACAGCAGAGGTTTTAAAAACCAACTGTCAAAATCATGGGCTGATAACTATAGGCAAAAATACATTCTTTTAAATGTGATTCTACAGTATGTGCATGTTGTAGCCATTTATCCTCCCTCTTGTGTTTCTAGGGCCACCACGTTGTTGTCTTTTTGTTGTCAGCAGCTAGCAACAAGTAGTATTGATTTTAGCAGTCTAGGCAAGGTGGCTGCAGTCTTGTGGCCTAAATTACATAGAGGGAGGGACCAGTCAATGCCAAGTGCCTTTTCCTACAGAGACTTCTGTGTTCTAGGGCTAGCCGCAGGTGGTCTTTATACTCTGTGTGTGAGTATGTGTGTTTGTGAGAAAAAGAGCAAGCAGACACCTAGATGAGTACATGCATGTGGGGTACTGTAGCAAGAAAGTGTTCACACGTGCACACCCACAGGCGCAAAAATACACCTTTCTTTTATTTCGGTTGGTCTTTGTGTCTGTGTGTGTTGGTCTAAAAAAAATTCACTGACAGTGAAAGTCAGTTCAGTGTCATTTTCGGTTCCTAACTAACCACACAGTGTGTGTGGCTGCCGTCAAGATGTCCAGTCAGGGCAATAGTTAGAATACCAGGAGGAATTTTGCATCCCATCCCATGTTCCAGACTAAAAATAAACTCACAAACACAGCTTTCATTTTGCTGCTCAGCAATAGTGCAAGTTGACTCACACAGTTACACGTATATGAGGTATTAGTGTGCCTTACATCATCATGTTAACCCTTTCCTCCCTACACACATGCAAAACTGAAACTACCACTTTGAATCCTTCCTATAGACATAGGAACAGTTTTATAGCACAGTCTAATTTGGTAGAGCCTGCTGCTCAAACAGTAGCATATCCTGTCCAGCAGAGGGCCCCATCAGAAAAAAACACCTACGTTTTTTAACTTTTGAATGAGAAAAACGGTGGGTTAGAGTAAAAGCTGCTGTAGTTGCTATAAGGTTACCATGTCAAAGTATTATGGAATAAATAGTAGAATATTATTTGTGATGTATGACAAATTTGACAGTAGAGAGACAGTGTATTGGCCCTGCACTTTAGTTTCGTTCAATATTATAAAAGGTTAAGCAGTGTCACATCAGTTTACATCCAGAAACGGGTACACAGATTATCACTTGTTTTTGTTGTGGATTAGCTCAGCAATCTCCTCTAGCAGTTAAAGCTGTAGGTCCCCATGTGCTCGGATTGTGTCTCATTCCCTGATGGGAACATATGCGACATTTACGAATTATGGGTACTTTTATTTAATGCATTATGTAATCTCAGACAATTCATGTGACCGAACAGGGTAGGGATGAATGGAAATAAAAGAAGGCCTTGTAAAGTGAAAGAGGAGAAGCACCAGCAGTCAATGAAGTGTGACGGAAGTCCTCTAAATCCTGAGGCGTCTAAATAGACTAGTGGAGTGGGAGCCTCTCTCCATTAAATGCCTCTCATCTTTGTCTGCGTTTGCAGGTGTCTCTCTTTCTCTCTCTAATCTCTCGCTCTCACTCCACCTCCCATGCATTGTTAGCTTTGCCATTTAAAGAAATGTTGTTGATTAACTGAGAGTTATGTGTTATTCGTAATGAGAATGATTGACTGACAGCTACTGCATAGAACCAACTGGTGACTTTTTAACTGGCATGATTTGCAGGCTGGTGTGAGTAAGCGTGAGCTGTTCTGCCCTATCTGGGTTTAGATACTGTTAGTATTTGGAGGAAATCTTCATGACTAGGGCACTGAAAATGGAATTTTGTCCAACAGTGAGTGACAAAGCGCTCAAAGATGTGACAAATTAAGCAAATAAATCTAAAATATACAATAAAATATAGTGCTGTATAGTCACTAATAATAGTAGTGAGATCGTGTACTGTGATATCAGAAAAGACACACAATCTCAGCTAGACGGACTGGTTTGATAAACCAGCTGTAAAATTAAACTTGTCTGTCGCCCAATCTCTAAATCTGTCTTTCAATCTACCTCTCCTTCTCTCTTACTCTATCAATCCACTCTTTCACTTGGAAAAGAGAATGAATACCAAACTCATTCTTGTAGTACAAGGCAAGCTTGACTTATTAGGAGGAATCTCATCTAGTCTGAGTGATTAGGTTTCACGTAGAAACCAAAGAAGGGAGCTTGGACTCCCTCCTTGGGTGCCCAATGCCCAGTGTGATATTTGACTGCTCTGAGTGAGTGAGTGTGAGCGTGTGTGTGTGTGTGTGTTTGAAAGGAGGGTAAACATGTTGCATTGCATCTAACCATCTCCATCTCTGTGTTTCCAGTTCCTCTAGACTGCCTAAGTCCTCTGGTCTCACGGTTGCCACGGACGCCGGCATCGCCCAGGGAGACAGAAATATCATATGGAGGGCCCTAATGCATAAAGAATCCCCACCGAGCCTGTCCGACCCACTGCTCCATCACATCTACGACGAGCTAGGGGACGGGTCCGCCTCGACGAGAGGGTCGCGAGGCCGTCGCCAAGCCAGCTTCGGCGGGGGACGGGGCCATGGGCATATGATGAGGGTGGGGTGCGTCCTGGGCACCTGTCAGGTCCAGAACCTTAGCCACCGGCTCTACCAGCTGGTCGGACAGAGTGGAAGAGAAGGTTCTTCTCCCATCAACCCCCGCAGTCCCCACAGCTACGGTTAGATAACAGCCTTGCCACAGAAACCCCCTTATCAGCACCCGTCAGCACGTTACAACATCGCGCAGATATCACGCCCTCCTGTTGTGTAAGTGACACCGGGCAGGCAATAAATGTATGTCTGTTATGTCACTCTTTGTCTTCTGCTCATTGCTGCTTACTAGTAGAACGACCATAAAATAACATGAATGATAACGATCATAAATGTGTCCTAGTGGCCTTTATATTGCACACATACTGTATTTAGGAAAAGTCATGTAGGTTAAAACCCACTGCATTAATGTGTAATATCGCAGATCACAGGTTACTATAGCCTTTTCTAGTGTTAACAGTTAGCACAGTGCCTATGTGGGCATATCTCTTCTCCATGAGGAAACCCTCAATTAGGCCTACGCAGGAGGCAGAGAATCTGACTATGACTATGACATCCTCTGTCATAGAAGGTCATTGTAGGTGACATGGCTGAGCTGAACCTAACCAGGGGCCTCATTTATACAAAATGTTTTCTGCGTAAGTCTTACTTAGGATCAAAATTTATCTTAAGTCTGTTTTATAAATGAGGCCCCTGAGCTGTAATCCACCCTGTCTGTCAAAAACCAACCAAGTAGCTTTACTTCAGATCAGACAGAAACTAATTCTTCCCCCCAAATCCCTACAAAGCACTAAAATAACCTTTAACACCTAGTCTAATCTGCCCCTGCACTTCTTAATCTCTTTTATCTCAACAGGTAAACCAATAGGCCCGTTTTATTAGACTAATTAAAATCGACAGTGCCTAGTGCCTCGTCCTCCTATTTTGACCTAATTTCTTTCTGGTCTTTTTACCTGCACATAATACACTCCACTGTAAATATTGAAATATTGTATGTATTATAAAGATTTATAAGTCATTCTAGACATCCACTTTTCATAGTTGTTCTCAAAGGTCAAGTGTTATTAGAAACACATAAAAGCACTTTATTGTTGAGTACGTTCATTTTGACTTGACTTGAATTGTAAAGACATGTTATTTAAATTAACAAGGATCCTATTGCTGTAAATATTCAGTTTCACTAAACACTTGTGTCAAGGCAAGAACCCCATCAAAGTAAAAGTGTCCTTGTATAAACACATCTCTGTTGCTGTCACTTTGTCTTGTTTTTTATTTCACTCGTGGCCTTGTGTAATAAAAATGGAATTAAACCTTTAGGTGTCTTTTATCTGTGTTGTAATATCTGTTGTAATATAATCCGATATAATACATACTATACATAATATAATACTATAAGTCTTTCGATTGTCAGGTAAATACAAATCTATACTTAATGGGTATCTTTAGGTCAGCGATTTTATCACTAAAAACATCACTCTACAGAGTCGACAAACTTGACACCCGATTTAATGTCACTATAAGAGCACCCATGTTTCCATAAACGGTAGCTTTGTGATATGCTGGCAGGTGTCACTTGGTATGAGCACATCTTTTTTAACTGACAAAGTCAAAGTCTCAGATTAGGCTAGCTAACAAGCAGTTCAAAAACCAGAGGCTCTTGTGACAACGGTAGATTTTTATGAGTCCAATCAAAGGGTTAATCTGGTCATCTGGAGTACAGGTTTGAGTGTTTCTGGGAACACCGAGATTACAGTGTGTGTCTCGCTCTATCACTCCATATGTATCTAACGTAATTCTTCACCTCCTAATGTTAATGTTCATTTGAAAATTTAGGGGAAAATGTGGCCTGCTGTATGAGGTACCACAACAGTATTGCTAAGTGCCAAACATGGCTAGTGATTAACAACAAAATAATTTGTTGAAATGATTAGTGACAAAGAAATAAACACACTCTAGTTGCCTACTCTAGCAGTACCATATGCTTTTGTTACACGGAGAAGACCTTAGTTCACAAGATGCCACTGAACTCTAGTTACTCCTCCCTAGAAATGGGCAGCAATAACAGTCTGTACCTACACAAAACAGATTCTCCGTAACCTAGCGTTAACTGTCACAACCAATCACAGGCATTGTGTAAGTAGGTGTGTGTTTGATGCCTAGTTTGCATTTGTGTATGTATGTGCATGTTTGTGTGTCTGTCTGTGTGTGTGTGTGTGTGTGTGTGTGTGTACATCTACGTGTATTTCTGAAATACTGAGTCATCCTCTACCAGTCTTAACCAGAAACCTGCTGATAATTTAAAACCTTATTTTTCTCCGGTGGGAAACGCAGCAGTGCACTTGGCCATATAATGGTAAATTGGCACACTTTAACAGTGGTCGAAATCTGTAAACCTGTATAGCTGAGGGCTTGGTTAAAGTGTGACTGTGTCTGTATGTGTGTGTGTGTTGTAGCAGAACCAGAACAGATGTTCAAACAACAGTCCTTGACGTGTACAGCTACCACAGTTTATGTACACTGCATCCCACTCGACAGGACCCGTTTACTCCAAAAGACATCTTTCAACTGGAGACTTCTTACGAAACAATACACTGAAAATGAAAGTCGTCAATCTTGTATGTATGGTTGTAATATCCATTCCAGCTATAATGTGGATTTATTCAATCTAGTTGTGTAAAATTATTAAGAAAATTGTTTGTTTCAAGTAGCAGCAGTAAACACATTTTAAAAAATTCTAATTTGAAATTTCAGGGTCCAGACCCATCTTTGGTATATCGACCAAATCTGGAGTTGAAGGAATGGAAGGATAAGGAAAATTACAGAAACTTTGAGGTAAATTCCTAACACTGTTATGTAAATTACCTAATTAATACACTTGCTGCCTATTGGTATAATATGTGTACTTATGTGTTTAGAATGGAGTTCTGATTGACCGTGTGGCTGACACATACAAGCTGATGCACACCAACCAGACACTGGACTTTGTGAAGCAAAAGGTGAGTGTGCCAGGGAAACCAAATAATAGCAGAAATCTGCACACACAAATGGTCATAGAACAAGTAAAAAAAAGTTCTAGTTAACGTGGTTCAGAACTTGTAGGAAGATTTTGAAGGAAGCTCTTTTAAGGAGGCTATTTTAACATAGAGACTGAAAATGCAGGGCTTATATTTTTCTATTAGTCTTTCTCTGTTTCACATTTACCAAAGAAAACTATTCTGAAAAGATTGCCATTTAATATTTTTTTTATTATATATATTCTGTAATTAAAACTATATATATTTAACTATATATACATTATTTCTAAATTATCAAATATCATTATAAATATATTATAATTATATATTTTTTAAATATGTAATTATATTGAAGAATGGTTTATTGATTTATTAATCTTATTTTTAGTTTCATTTTCACACATTAGTGTGCACAGTATTTATATGCGGTTGAATTTCAACACCTATAGCCTTTATCCACAAACTTATAAACACTTATTTGATATCTTTGGTGCCTTTAATCTGCCTTAACTGCATGAGACACTTTCAGGTTTGCCTGAGTGGCATTGAGAAAGCCTTATCTTATTTTCACAGCACGTACCTCTTATCTTCCATACCTAGTTTGCTTTTTCTAATAGCGTGCGTGTATGGGGGGAAGCAGAGGGAACTTTTTTTCTCTTTATGACCTTTTAAAAGCACCTGATCATCCGATTCCTGGAGGAAACCAAGCCAGGGTCACTGACCTGGAGGCGGGTGTGCAGGGATATGTGTGTTTTTAGAGAATGTATAGTTGGCTACTAATTATTGATCAGAGTGTACCCTATAGTAACTCACAGAATGTAAGCAGTACCTGGTAAGTAATGTGATTTCCATTTCTCATTTCAATGATCACATAAAATATAAGGACAGAGATCTAATTTTGTTTTACAGAACAGACAAAACACAGTTTAAGTGGTTTTAATTTAAAGGTACACTCCTCGATTTGGGTCCCTAATTGACCTTGTGGTTAAAAGCAGTTTGTTTTGAAATGAGAGCCCCTCTACTGTGCAGCAATATGACACAAGTAAAAAGTGTACTGTTAATAGTACAAGTTCTTCACCTTTCTATCAAAACACACACTACCAAATTTCGTACCAAATCTTTTGACAGCTAAACGTTTACCTGGACATCAAAGACAAAGCTTTTTTTACAGCGATGTGGTCCTTACCCTACATGCTACTGTGATTTCTGTTGTGCTTTGTGTCACTTTGAGTTTCCATTTCCTGCAGCACTCTGAATGGTCAGGCTGTAGCCACGCCCACATGGGCATGATGGAGGCTGTCATGTGTCTGGACCAGCTGGTTGATGAGTCTGATCCGGATGTGGACTTCCCTAACTCATTCCACGCCTTCCAGACAGCTGAGGGCATCCGACAGGAGCACCCAGATAAAGGTATTTATTTAAATCTATAAAGAGGTTTTAGGATTAGCATAGAACTACATACATATATACATACACATTCCCTGTTCCTCTCCAGACTGGTTCCAGCTGGTTGGTCTCATCCATGACATTGGGAAGATCATGGCACTCTGGGGAGAGCCTCAGGTGGGAGTTAGTTGGAGAGACACTGGTACTGGAGTATGGCTAGAATGCTTATAATGCTGAGATCATGGTTTCCAAACATTTTGACCCAAATGAGTGGGTGCATATATGGAGCCACAAACACTGGCCAAACACTAATAAAATTACACTAACAATGGTCAAGCCAATGCTACTACTACTTCTAATAATAATAATAAAAATAGAATAGAAAATCATTATTGTGAAAGCATCTCTCTCCACCTCTCGGGCCAATACACTGGTCTCGAATTAGAGACGAAACTAAGCAGAAGTAATTGTGTTTGTGTGTGTTGCAGTGGGCTGTGGTAGGGGACACCTTCCCTGTGGGCTGTAAGTTCCAGAACTCCATTGTGTTCCGAGACAGCAGCTTCCAATCCAACCCCGACGATAAAAACATAGCTTACAAGTAGGGCTGTTCCAACAGTAGGCCTACTTTCTCCAAGTGTTTGTTGGAAGCACATGGGTTAACTACCATTCGTCTCCCTTTAGCACTGACTGCGGGATCTATTCGCCCCACTGTGGACTGGACAATATCCTCATGTCTTGGGGCCACGATGGTAACACCCACACATCATTACATATTTGGCCACCTCACATAACCCAGATGCACAATACTAATGGCACCTACATTAGCAAATAAATAAGCGAAAACGTATTAACCATAACCGTAATAACAGCACGATGTAATCCCACTCGAGTCATAAAGTCAACTGCTTTCCCAATGCCTCCACAGAGTATCTCTACAGAGTCATGGAGTTCAACAACTGCTCTATTCCAGAAGAGGTAAGTGATTAAATGAATGAGTTGTCGCATGATGACATTGTTTTGGAATTTGGGGAGTTTACTTTCAGAGTGACTTTCAGGAGAGGTCAGCAGTCTTGCCCTGTCAGTTCCGGTATCACATTATAGGCAAACAGTGTCCCATACTGGTCGTGCGTAGCAGAAAGGCTCTAGAGAAAAACCTGACAAAGTAGTAAATAAATTAATATAAAGCGTTTAGCTCTTTCATCCTTATTGTTCATCAGCTCTCCAGCTGCTACTCCTTTCTGTTTCAATGTAGGGTTTGTCTATGATCCGCTTTCATTCATTCTACCCCTGGCACTCCCACGGCGACTACATGCATCTTTGCAATGAGAAAGACCTGCGCATGCTACCCTGGGTCCAGGAGTTCAAGTAGGCCTCAAGTTTCACACATGTGCACAAACCGTTATTGCCATGCTTTTCTCTGACCTGACCCACAACCTCTGTTCTGCCTGCAGTAAATTTGATCTGTACACAAAGACCACCACACTTCCGGACGTGGACGAGCTTAAGCCTTACTACCAGTCACTCATTGACAAGTATTGTCCAGGAGTCTTGAACTGGTGACACACACACACACACACGGGCCCACACAAGAGCATTATACCATTACACCCGAGCATTGATAATCTCATATCTAATATAACCACCTCAGATCATAAGAGGTATAATCTAATGTTATCACTGTTTTCAAACTTTGAGCCACAACCCCACAAAAATAAGTCTTATGTAGTGCGACACCCATCATGCATAGATGTGGGGGCATTAAAAACAATGAACCGCTTAGTTTAAACAACATAATGGCATAAAATATGTTAACAATTATCACCATTGAAAAATATATGAATATTTTATTAAAGGCAATAAAACTAGATCGTAACAGAATAAATACTTTGGTTTTGAAATTGTCTCGTGACCCCAGAGGGGTCCAAGCCCCGATTTTAATAACCACTGATCTACAGTATATTATGCTCAACAAACTTAGTCTAATAATTGAAACAGAAATATGCATTGTGAATTATATGCGCTAGTTGTTCCCTTTTTAGAAACCTGCACTATGAACCAATGTCCTGTATATAATGATTGCTTTGATTTTGAATTAACAACATAAAGTATTTTATTATAAATGTTTATATTATAAAAATTTAAAACTTTTACATTGATGTGTTTCTTTTTACATTACTGACAGAAACTAACAAGACTGAAAGATAGAAAAAAGCAGTATTTTGAAGGGCACAGCAGTACAAACAAAACACTCAAGTATTAGAATAAATTGAACAAACGGTCAGAAAATAGCCAGTCATACAAGTTTGATATTCGATATCTGTCTCAATTTGACAAGATAAGCATTATGGGATAAGCACAACTTGATGGCCTGTATACTGGAAAAGCAGACAGTGAGGAATCCAAACTGTGGGGGCCAGTATCCCACACAAGAACAATTTAAATTAACTGAAAAATATTTTACTTGACTAAGATTAGTCTTAATCTCTGTTTGTAAACTGTCCTGGTGTTAAAATGCTTTCTTGATGATGGACAAAAAATAAAAAAAAGAAAAGATTTAGAAATTTGTCAATCAATAAACAACATTCAATCATTTTTCTCAGCAGCAAAGAACTGTGTCTAGCAGATAAGTTAAACATAGACTCGACATACAAACGTGTAGTGTAGGAAACAAATTCAAGCCAACATCTCTGGTTATTCTGGCAGCCTTTTGTAAAAGCAGGTAGTGATTAACAGGCAGCACGGTTTAACGATTGTCAAAATATCGAGTTTCTGATTTTTACTCTCTTTTTCTGATACAATCATTTTCTCTCAGTTCTTCCTCCTCTTCCTCCTGCATTTCCTCCTCTACCTCATCAACGTCATTAGTAATATTCTCCTTTTCTTATTCATCCTCCTCCTCCTCCTCCTCCTCCTCGTCATCTTCCGCTTTCGCTTTCTTCTCCTCCTCCGGCTGGTGTTCATCGTTTGAGACTGGCCTGTTTGAGGAGCGGTCAGCAGCAGTCTCTGCACAGTCAGTCGCAATGGGCTTAGTCATGGCTGAGGCCTGTGGTTCTGCATGTTTATTAACCTTCCGTAATCCCTGGAGTATACAGAAGGTGGCACTGCAAGCCAACAGGCTCCAGATTAGCATGGGTGCAGGAACACCCCTGACATGTGAACGCACCCACCTCAAAGCCCGGGGTACGGTGGTGTTAGAACGGCGTTGCGAATTGGGTTTGTCCTGCCAAAACAAGACATAATTGGGAGTTTGCAATCAATACTGGTCTCAGCTGAATAATGCCTATAAAATTACAGCAATAAAATTCCTTTTAATTACTATCATTTAAATAGGTCTTACATACAGTAAACAGCCAAAGAGTAGATGATTAATGGGATTCATTTCAACTTCAAGATTTTTAATAGTTAGTTCAACTTTATATTCTCTTTAAAACCAAGTGGCTTCGACCCATTCAAGGGATAATTCCTTAGTTTTCCCTCCAAATGGGAACTTTGTTTTGACAGCTACTCATAAAAAATAAAAACAAAAACACATCTCTTGCAATCACATTTTTTACCAAATCTATTTACCTTAAATCCGTAGTGAGTGAGCATGCCTTCCAGGAAGGAGTCTCCCAGGTGTACAGTGGGATAGTACTCCTCCACATAGACTCTCCTCCACCACCGCTGAGGATATGACCTGCAAAACAAGAGACAAGCTACTGTAGTGGTCAACATATACCAATCCACTGTGTGTTCAGTGTTCATGAGTATGACAGAGAAGGGTATATATGCTGTGTGGCTGAAATTGCTCCCTCGGGCACTACACTACATAGTAAAAACACTCAATAGAGGAAGCATTGCGTTGCGGTATTTTTATTACAATGTAGTTGTTGACGATGGACCCCTATAGCTCCTGTTGCACTATAGGATTTAAAAAATTTTTTTGGGCTCTATATAGTGTATACATTGTGCAGGTACAATGTACAGACACTGAACTAAAACACTGTAGTTATACAGCAAATAGGGAGTGATTTCAGAGACAGCTTTAATCTGTGTTCTGAAAACAAAGTCATGACAAATACTGAAACTATGGAGCAAACGCTCATTCTTATAGGAGTACGGACAGGATAACAAAACACTACGAAAGATACAGATAGGAGACAGAAGAGAAGTCCAACTGACCCGTCAGCTTTCGGTTCAGTGAACCAGTATTTGTAGAGGTTGGCTCTCAGGTAGGCTGGGGGCTGCTGGTGAAATGGATACCGGGAAACGTCTGACTGGATCAGCTCCATCACTGGAGACAATACAGGCTTTCAGACACGCGTTACTTACTCACTGAATATTTCCCCAGTGCCTGTGGCAAGCCTGTGTTTGCCCTACCATCTGCCTTGCCCTGCAGCAGCCGGTACATCAGGCTGGTGAACCAGGGGGCCTGGCTATGTGTCCCCAGGGCAGCGAACCACATCTGCCAGTCCAGTCTGGGCTGATGGGGCATTACCACAAGAGGAGAGGCACTAGTGTTGCCTGGCTTATACATAAACTCTATCTCCTGAAAGGGTAAGGAGAAAAAAAAAAAAACATGAATTTTTATTCTGTGATATCAGTAACTTACTATAGCACTGTACATGTATATTACAAAACACACCTAAACTAAACAAAGGCTAATAAAGGTAGAGAGCAGATTTATACCACAGTTCGGAGTGGTAATATAATTTCCAGAGGCCTGAAGACGTGCCATTAAATCAAGTGAACGAGAATTTATAGCAGCGGGTCTCTAGTTACCGTCCATGTGACCCGGTCATGGCTTCCCTCAATGACAACCTCTGGCCGGCCACCGACACCAGTCATTCTTCTGAACAGGCCGTAGGAGTTGACCAGCTGGTAGCGGTCCCCCAGCTCATAGGCCCGGCGCACTCCTGGCCACAGGCTTGCATTGGAGTCATACTCTATATAGGTGAACGGGACCTTGAGGAAGAAACATGTACCAAAGTCACGCGCTGTCCCTCTATTACATTGGCTCTCTCAGGGGGAGTTGGGACCCCCGCCTAGAGGGCGCGACATGCTTTTGCAGAGTTCAGAGAAAGTTTAAAAAAAAAAAAAAAAGAAAAGAAGAAAAAGAATGAACTATTTTATGTAATGTTATCTTCAAATAAAATGTACAAACACCAATGGGGTTCAAGAGTTCAATTTTTTATGTTGATTACTATGTGGTTGAGTAGAAACTTTTGGAAAAGAGTATTTTGGCTCATCATAGCGCATATTTTTCAGATAGGGTTATTATAAGTTCAAAGCACCATGTCGTGCTCTTAGTTGTCTTTATGAAGTAAAACTACTCAACAACCGCTAAAAGTACTCACCAGACTGATGGTGAACATGGCGACAGCCGCAGCAGAAAACACAGTCCACTGGACGGTCACCCAGAACCTCTTCAGAAAGCCCTGGATACACGCACACCTAAACCATACAGACACAGCTAACATTATCGCCAGGATTCTGGTCATATTTGAAAACATAAGCATGTAAGACGATTGGAATGCAAATCTGAGGGAAATGATTGGACGAAGCAAGCCAGTGTGTGCGTGTGTGTCTCTGTGGTTCTCTGCTCCCTGTGGTCCATAGCCACACACTACCCGCTGAACCTCTCAAGCTGTGACAGTGGACGATACCTGAACATGGCAGCGATGATCTCCCACGTGAGAGAGAGCACTCCCATCCAGACAGAGGGCATAGTGACACTTTTCAGGACCTGATTAAACTGGTGATATGTGAATGCTGTTAGGAGGGGACACAACAGTTAGAAAAAGCTGCTTTAGTACATGGACTATACTTTTTATATTTTTATAGATAGATAATACTTATATATATATATATATATATATATGTATATATATATATAGATAATACTATAATATAATATATATGGACTATACTT
>JAOEHI010038659.1:0-17085 GCA_025447815.1 Percopsis transmontana | reverse complement strand
GACGACGACGACGACGACACCGGCATTTCAATGAACAAGGTATTAGTGAGTGAGGCATCATTAGAAAAGTCTAAACCATAGGCCTTATATGTAAATAAATGCATTAATGCTGTTCTGATATTTAATGTAGCACCAGCATGGCTTACCATCAACAAAATAGTCAGAGTGCCACAGCCCGCAGAGGTTAAAATCGAGCAGGAACCTGTGAGAGAAGACTTGCATGGAAATAAACTTTTTGTATATTCATTGCTTAGAATTACAGGAAAAATCATGGCAACTTACATCAGGGCATTGGAAAAGAGCCATCTCAGCAAAGCCACAATTCCATAGAAAGGCTAAAAGCAGAAAAGAAAACAAATTTGAACATGACAAAGGCTAATGTGTTTAAACTCTTAAACATTACATTCATACAGAAAGGTTACATTAAGCACCTCCAAAGTAAATATTTTGGGGTTCCTCCTGGAGGAACATTTATACACATATAGAGTAGGTTCATTTTTAAACTCCTGTTAAATGTTTCATTCAAAAGTGTCTTTCATTAACCTTTGTCAATTTACGGATTAAGCACTTTTGCTCTTTGGTGTGAAGCTAGCAAGGGTCACATAACCTCAGTATTTTATCTCGAATGAGACAAACTTACACTAAGAAGGGGCCGAGCATTGCTGGTATGATGGTGGCTGTTTTTACACATGGCCTGGTAGTCAAATAATGAAATTCTGGAGGTGGAAAAAGAGAAACTGTGAAAAGGGGAATAACGGGGGGGGGGGGGGGGAAAAAAAAAAAACATTAATTACTCCTACTTTGTAAACACCCCCATCTTGATTAGTGCAGCCATTACAGATCCATCTATTTCACCAAAGAAACGTCCAACCTGCAAAAGAAAAAAAATTTGGAATGAGTTGTTTGTCATATATTGTACATCTAAGCACACTTTAAGACCATTGATTATCTCAACAATGCATTCACACGGGCACACACACACACACTCACTTTGCACCAGGGGGGACACAGGAGTTTTTTCTGATTCAATTCTTGAAGTTAACTAGCTATTTCTTAAGTGATTAAATATTTAGTGTTATGCGATGTGCAGCCTGAACAACCGGTCTGGGTATGTAGCCTGGATTCTAGATGTTTCCATGAAACTGTGAAAAGCACCAACTTCAGCAAAACATCAAGCTAGTACTTCATCATAAAATATGCTTAGTAAGGATCCTAAGAATGTCTGGCATGCGCAAATAAAGAAAAATGAGAGAATCTGTGGATTCTTGGTTTAGGATAGTCTAGTGGTCTAGGTGTTTGACTCCCAGCCAGAAAGTCGTGAGTTCGAGCCCCCGGACTACCTGTAAGCCTACTTGAGCAAGATGCCTAACCCCTATCTGCTCCATGTAATAGCAGCATGTAATTGTAAGTCGCTTTGTCTGCTAAATTACCTAATTGTAATTGTAAAATGTTTTTACGTATTGTTGGTGGTGTGTGAGAGTTTGCACGAACACACTGCAGATAGTATGGCACATCTCCAACTTCACTTCACCTTAAATGTCACGAAACAAGCAAATTAAATTTATTGTATTGTCCTCTGCTAATCTTAAGTTAAAAATCGACTGAGGAAGAGATGTGGTGATCTCGGGGCACTATATCACATTTGAGTGCATGACACACACAGAAAACGTTTAGGATTTTCAAACTCCTGTAATGTGAGCCCAGCTTAACATACACACACAGTAGATATTGACCTACATGGTCACAACCTAAATAGACAGCAAACTGTGTACATCACTCCAAAGACATACAGTAGTAGTATGCCGTACTGTAGAATTCAACAACGTTCTTTCATGGCAGCAAAGAGATGAACAGCACACATTGCAGTCAGGTCCTCAAGGACTATGAGACCCCTGGCATCCAACAAGAGGTCGGGGGTTATGGTGTTAAGCCTTATCTGGCCACCACTGCAACAGATGGTACACTGCAGATCCAGTGGCAGGGGTGACCCCGAGAGATCTTCTCCAAACAAAAATTGCAGTTCTATTTTTTCTTTTTTAATTTTTTAAGTCTGTTAATTTCTTCAAAAGAGATTGGGTAGTCCGATTACACTTACTGATTATTGATTGATGGTTTGATTGATTGTGTTTTGTAGGATTTGCTAGAAATTAGCCCAACACCATGTGTCTCACAATGAGACTCACAATGTTCGCCCATCGGCATAAACGTGTGGGCTAAATGCACTCCAAATGGCAAAGTAAACATACATCTGGACAGCTGTTCAGAGGAGATAGCCTGCCGCTTGTTGATAGATTTAGTGTGTGGAATCAACAAGAGTATAATCCTTTGTAATGGGCCCCATTAATCTGGGATTAATAAACACCAGTCAGGACCGATAGTAGTTAATATGACAGTCTCACTGCAAGAACCCGCCATCTATTCATTCAGTGATCACTGAAAGGAGGAATAGCATAACATAGTAATGACAGGAACATTACCTTTTCACCTGAGGAAGTCAGGAAGGAGTCTATACCCTGCAGGTGCAGTACATAAGGGTATTAGGTTCCTAATGTGCCTCTAAAGGATTAGGACCAAAACTCCTCAAATCCTGTGAGCTGCACAGATGTTGTTTAGGACCTCCTGTTCGATCTCACAGCCTTCTTTATGGACCATACCGGTCAGGGGGCATTGTATGTAAACTTTAGTAAGCTATACTTTCACCTTCCTTACTTGGGTCCTTTCTATAACCTGGTGGTGGGCCCAGTTAATCTAAAAGTTGACTTCGTTAAAGGTTCATCCGTTACCAAAACTTTTAATCTGTTCAAAAGTGTAGCGGAAGTAAACGATAAACCTTAGGCAAGAAACTTGTTTGCTTTAGGAAAGGTCGAGAGCTGCTTATTCAGCATACGATTGCCATGTTGTGGCAATGTGTGATAGGTCTTTTTTTAAATCTTTTCATGCAATCTTGGAACACATGGTCTGTTTCTCTATTAGGGCTTTCTACTGTATCTGCTCTTTCATTGGATAGCAGAATGAAGCTGCAATGTGTGATTAGGTCTTTTTTAAAAATCTTTTCAGGAAATGTACTCAAAATCTTGAAAACATGGTCTCTTTCTCTATTTGGGATTTCTACTGTACCTCTGCTCTTTCTTTGGATAGCAGGATGAAACCGTTGTTGTCCACCAGAAAACAGTTCAGGTCCTGGAGAGACAACAGAAGCAGATTAGTTGATTGGATTTCTATGTTAAAAAGCAAATTTTCAAGAAAAATATAAATATCACCAGTAAAACCACTAATGTGTCAATTAAAATGTATGCATAACCATTTGGTTATTAATTAATTATTTTTTTACCCTGATTTGCAGTTTTTGATATTTTCTACATTAGACCACACAAAAAATCAGCTAACTTCATAAAATCAAATGCTATTAGCTTCTATGCTAGCTACTATGTGTTTCTAAGTAATTAAATTATAAAAATGAGTTTCTATGTCACAAAAAAAAAAAAATTCAAATTGTTTTGTTTGAGGCTACCACCTGTAAGCCATTTACAAATGCAGTCAAATATAATAAAACCTTCATTTTAAATCAAGATAGGCTTGAACATTGCATATTTAGTAGGGGAATGCCGCAAAAAATATATTTTTGTAAATATAAATTTACAAGTTTATTTATCAAATACGCATTTAGAGCAGAAGCAATGAATGGTAATGAAATGCTTTGTCATAGTGCACACCTACTCTGCAGACACAAGACAATCGACAAAAAATACAAGGTAAAAGGTAAAAGTAAAATAGTAAAAAAAAAGAAATAAATAATCAAATAAAGGGGAACACTTTAACTAAATAATTTAACTTACGTGAAATAAAGCATTGAACACATACTGGAAATTGTAGATTAAATTAGCAAATATATTGAATTACTTTTTAAGTTGCTTAAGCGAAAACCTGACCCCTTTATTGTCAAGAACACCTCTTCAGCTAGAGGTCTAAGGTGTTCAGAGATGTGGTGATCTCTTCATTTAGAGAAGCAAGGTTCTACCCGTAACTGACCACTATTTGAAACACAGCGGAAAAAGCAGAGGTTGGAGATGGCTACTTACAGTGCTCTCACAGCTCAGAGGACAGACTCCATCAGTGTTGGAACACTGTAAGGGGAGAGAAAGGAAGCCCTTTATTCTACGTAATTAAAGCTATTACAGCAAAACATTAGTAAAAAAAAAGAAAAAATAAATAAAAAAAATAGGCCTATGTACTTACGTCTGTGTCAATAGGCTTCAAGCATAAGGTGGAAAATAAAATAAGTTTAACTGATACATTTTTCACAACTGAAACCTATTAATATCTGTCTTTTATAGTTATTTTGTGCGTGTATGTGTGTGCGCGTGTATGTGTTACTTGTTCACCTGCTTGGCAATGGCCCAGAACCTCTTTTCAAGAAAATCCATGGTCATCTGTACCCCAATAACTAAACATAGATTAGATAACACACACACACACACACACACACACACACACACACGACAATAAGGAGCCGTCATTGTAAAGTATGCTTGTGAGAGGGAGCAAGGACAGAAAATCAATTAGAACCTGAGTGGAGCTAGGTTGGGAATTGGCATCCTAATGAGGCCAGTAAACAGTGATTCTGGTTTTCTGTCATGAAAATATACACATTCTAGACCTCAGACCATTTTTGCTGATATTTTCTGCCATACAGGAAGATTTGCATTGTTGATTTAGTATTGAAATTGAAAAAACACCAAGCAGAGGTGTAAAGTAACTACGCACAAATACTAACTTAATTACTGTAATTTAGTATTATTTTGTGGAGTGTGTACTTTACTCAATAAATCCTTTTTGCACGAAATCTTCTCCACAATATACATATACATACATGCATACTTAATACACCACTTCATTTATCATCAGATAATTTAATTTGATACTTATGTACACCTACTGCCAGAGTAATATTGTAATTTCTATGAATTATGTAACACCAGCATACAGTATGTTGCATGCACTAAATGTTACATTATGGCTTCTTAATATTTCAATAAACCTGCATTCCCTCAGCCTCAATGTGTTGCTAAATACTTCCCACAAGCATGGAGGTAGTGGATCTAAACAATCTATCCTTCATAGCTTGTTGTACACACAGATGTTTAGTTGGATCTGCTGACTGAGCAGGCCAGCTCATTCAACTCAATTAATTGCAATAGCTTACAATCGTGCTTGAATCAAAGATATAGGCTTACACATTAAGGTGCACTTCCCTATTTTCCTCTATTCTTCACTGTTCTCCTCCCACCTTTTTTGCTCTTTTTCCTCCCCTCTACCATTTTCTTATCTGGTCTGCTCCACTTGCCTCCTCTTTTACCCTCTTCCCCTTTCTCTTCTCCTTCCCTCCCTACTCTACTCCTCTGCTCTTTTCTCCTATCTCCCATGTTCTCCACTCCTCTTCTCTCCTCTTTCAAATGACCTCCCTCTGTCTGTATCTCACACACACACACCCCTCCCATTCAGTGGAGGCTTAGCGCACACAGCTGCAGACATGCTGTGATGTTACTATTCCTGTCTGACTAAGCCTAATGCACGCTCCACTCTGACACTGCTCTCACACACACAGTCTATGTACTGCTAAACCTGGCCGTGAGCGTGAATGGACGGGCTGAGGGAGCTGGGATAAGAACTGATTCCAAGAATGAGCGGCAAGTCAATCTCGAACGGAATTTCAGTATTTTAATAACTACGACACCACCAGCACATTCCACAAGACTATACCGACCCGGAGAACACTGAGACCAGATATCAGAAAGCACAGAGACCACAGAGACCAGAGAGCACAGAGACCAGAGAGCACAGAGACCAGCCGTAATGGCAGAGCAACAATTAGAGGTATTCTGTAAAACTTGCTCCTTGATTTACCTTTAGAGACAGATAATGTATATGTGTGTGTGTGTGTGTGTGTGCACGCTTGGATGTGTAAGAGTTGCATGGGTTGTTTTTGTGTGCAGAAATGTGTGTGTGAGTGTGTGTGTGTGTATGGGGGGGCTTGCATGTCAAATTTCAGCATGTGTTTATATGCTTAAGCATGAGTTAAGCATGAGTGTGTTATTTGTTTTAGAGCATGCCTTCCCCTTACTCTATTGCATTCTTCCTTCCAGCAAAGCTGTATTGCATGTATGGTGCAGTAACACTCTTTGTCCTAACAGCAGTTTCACTACGGCCTTTCACAGCCAGCTTTTTTTCCCCCAACAGACTAAACAAATCCATAATCTTTGCGCGGAAAGTACAGCCGCAGGGGAAGAGTGTGTCATTGGCCATTAAGCGGCAGGGCATTACAATAAAAACAGCAGTGATGCAGTGCTGATGAAAGAGGCAACTTCCGGAGTATTGCTGAAAGAGATGAGAATAAGGATTCAACTTTGGGGGTGGGCTGGTTTGTGATAATGAGAGTACTGCGAGACCGCCGATGTAGCATATCCTTGACCTTTACATCTCTGCGGTCTCCACTGAAAGGAGTACTTCACCCAAAAGCGGAAATTGTGTATGTATGATTTTTGTCTCTTATTATTTTTGGGTACGCGTCCATGTTAACTCAATGGTGACATTTAGGCAGAATCAACACTTTTTTCAAACTTAATTTTCCTGTGGTTTATTGCATGGATGTACTGTATGTAGTAGGCCACATCCTTGAAGGAACAAGCAGTTTCAACGATTTTAAAGGCTTCGTTCGGGAGATATTGAGGAAATTAATATTTACAACCGAGAAGGCTTTAAAAGCGCTTGGAGAGTGAAAGAGAGTGCACACATGATTTTTGACTTTGACTTCATGCTTTCTGCACAGAACATGATGTGTTATGACATAGACGTGACATTCACACTACATTAAGCTAATATTTTAAGGTTTTTAACCAACCGCTTTGTTACCGTTTCCCATATGCATCCATGTTAACTAAATGGTGACATTTAGGCCCAGTCAACACTTAATTTTCTGTGGTCTGTAGAATTTAATATTGGGGCAGGTAATGGCACTGATTGTGCTTTCCATTCTCTGTTTTTTAAAGTATAACATGTCAATGGCAGTAAATTCACAAAGGTTTGGGACAGAGTGACATACAAACCTAAGGACACACTTAAACCCCATTGCAAAAATACAGTGGACACTAACTAATCACCCTGATGCTTTGGATGAGGTGATTCATCTGAGCACTATAATCACAAGTTAAATGGTTTGACATAGGCTATAGACATTTTCCAACTGGGCTTTAGACAGCAATTAATTTGATTATTGCTTAAAGTTGCAGGCCCTGTCTGGTCATAACAATCACACCCTGTAATTGCAGAATTTACTTTGGGTCTGTTCCTGTAGTATCTGTGTAGCATTGTCCAGCCTAATCACAAGCTCCACATTGCTTTGCTTTGCCAGTCAGCCTGTAAACTGTCAATAGAAAACCATTCATGGTAGAGGAGGTGCCAATAGGTGTCAATCTACGTTATAACAGTTGACTGGGTCACCTTCAACGAGTGTTTTATAACTCAGGCACTTCTTGCCTGTGCCTCACCATCAACTGAGCCACAGTTCTCACTTGGATGCATCAGCCATACGGTTGTCTACTAAAAGTTCCAGGATGGTCTCTTGAGGATAGTAGTAACTCTCTGTGTGCCAGTGTACTGCGAGTAAAATGGCAATATGACAAAATGTTATGTTGTTGATTTAACTATGGCTTGGGAATGCTAAAGCTAATAGCAATTGAATTATATATTTTACACTAAAATAAGATATCTTATACATCATGTAATGGCTCAGAATGTCTACATTAACAGACTTAGTAAGAGGATTAAAAGAAAACACCCAAGTCGAGACAAGAGATAATGAAATAAGAAGCTCTGAATGAAAGGAGAAGGAGAGAGAGAGAGATACAAAGAGCTGGTAGGCAGAGGAGTGTGGCCAGAAGCCACTTCAATTAAGAGTTGGATAAACCGAGGACGACAGACCTGCTTTTGTCTTGGTCCTGTGTGTGGTCTTTTCCATAATTTCGTTCGCAATCTATCGCATATTAAAAACCTATAATTTAATATAAAAATCGAATTTATCCTATACAATAGTTTTGATCTACCATAGACACGGTTTGAGGACATGTCAACACACGGTAGGCTAATGAAGGCCATCTCAATGCCCGTTAATACAGAGCACAGTGGCAGGTTGGTATGCACGTCCGAGTGACCGGGCTAAAAACAAGAGAGGCCTTGAGGCAGCACTTCAGTTCACTCTGTATAAAAGCTATGGCAAGATGCAGGCACAATGGAGTGACTTCACTTTTCTTCTCCCTCATGCAAACCTCCCTCTAATTCCCTGAGACCACCAGAGGCAGGGAGCCTTGAAGAGGAAACCTTTAAATCCCAATTGCCTCTCTCAGCAGTAAGAAAACAAAACTGCGCGACTCTCGTCTCTCTCAATTCAGTGTGTGTTGATCTAGATGTACGAGTTGAGTACTGTTGCATTTGATAGTACAGATCCTCATAGTATATGTGCACTCTGCTAGGGAAAGGTATCACACAGAGTGAGTGCAAATTAAATGTTTGTGCAATGGCATGTAAAGTAGGACTGCAATGCCAAACATTGAGTAGCATTAAATGGATGATATGTTTTAATCTACATATGGTGACCTCTGTTTAATCTGCATAACGTTGCGCACTTTATAGCGTTGAAAGACTCGTGTTTAGGAATCCCACATACTGTAGACGCTGATGCTTTTACTAAACATATTTCCTATCATTATCAGTCTTGTTTACGAATGGCCCTAATTTGTGTCTATTTTTTGTTTAAAGTGATACAGGGTTATTGTTAGCAGAAATATATTGTGGCAGCAATCTCTAGGAGATGATCTGTCTCTATGAGATACTGTTTTCTAAGTCATTCTGAGCATTCAAAATTGACAGGAATTGGGCTACATTTAGCAGGCATTTAAAATGTTACGTTAATTGAACTAAAACACATTTATGGTGTACCACATTTTCCATGTAGTCGTAAATAATATTTGAAATTTTCTTGCATGCTGTTCATCTCTCTACAGGGCATTGTCTGTAGCTGGTGGGTATCATAAGCCAGACAGTTACTAAGACAGAGACACATGACAGTGTCAGACTACTGAGCCACCAGTGGAGGCAAAACAGACATGTGGCACCTGGTCCAACCTGAGAGGAGCTATACAGAAAGTCTGGGTGAGTATGGGCTCCATGTATCATCTCAGCAGCTAGTTAGTTGAGCAGCTGTCCTTACTAACTATACAAGCATGTTTTTTCATAGGTGTGGGTTATTCAGTTGAGTCACAATGTAAATAAATGGAGAAAAATAATTTGTTTTCACCACTAAAGAACATGTATCTTAGTTTGAATGATTACATGAAACATCAAGGATAAGTAAAAGTCACTTAAATATGTAATTTAAGTTTGTGTTATGATTTACAGTGAGCCTCTGTCCTGCTGAGGTGTCTTTGAGCAAGTGTCTGAAACCCAGTGCTGTTTTATAAGCCAACCCATAACATATCCTTCATGGATGAATAGCTTATATACAAAAAGTAGTTAGGGACTGAGCACGCCTATATTCACCCTTAAGGGTACAGTATCTTTTTCACTTTAACTGCTGTAGGAATAAACCTGTGATCTTTGATGATTCTTCCTCTCTCTAATGTGATGGAGAGCAATTCCCAAGTTGCTACTGTATGCTTATACTGCAATATGTCAAAAAGAGAGCTTTTAGAAAAGCTAGTTTATTTAAATGTGTCTATTGTGCCTCTTTTCCCTTAAGTTATTATTATTAAATGATGCCCTGCTCCTATTGCTCCCAGCCTATGGAGCCCTGTCGCTTCTGCTTCTGGTTCTACTGGGCCTACTGGGGACAATTTGTGGGTGCCCCGATGTCTGCGATTGCTACGGTAACGCCACTGATTGCTCTGGCCTGGGTCTGCTGTCTCTGATGCCCATCGTGCCCCATGTTCCCCAGGACACGACACACCTCAGTGTGCACAAGAACAACCTCTCCATCCTGGCTACGGGGGGGCTTAACCTCAGCACACTGGCCTTCCTAGATCTTTCCCAAAACCATCTATCCAACCTGCAGCCTGGAGTCTTCTCTGGCCTCAGCAGCCTACGTTGGCTCAACCTATCCACTAACTTCCTAGGAATATGTCTTGTGACCCCCGAAACAGGCAACAACACAGAGACAGCACAGAGCCTAAACATTAGTCAAGGACTTGACAAACTCCTCTTCCAGGGCCTGTGGCTATTGAGAGGCTTGGACTTGTCCAAAAATAGTTTGCTTTGGCTGCCTCAGGGCCTGCTGGATGGGCTACAGGGGCTGGCTTGGCTCTCTCTAGCCCAGAACAGGCTGAGGGTTCTGGACAGAAGCACCTTTGAGCCCCTCATGGGGCTTCAGAACCTCCAACTGACGGGAAACCCCTGGGAGTGTGACTGCAAGCTGAGGGAGTTCAAACACTGGATGGAGTGGATGATTTATAGAGGTGAGTCAGGATGTACAATGGCAGGGCACTTGTGCTGCATGACTAGTCTTAAATGTTTACGAATAGTCTCTGGTACAATATATATGGCTGAGTAAAAACCTTGACAATTATAACCGCCCTCCTAATACCCTGCCCCTCCTTCCCCCAGATGGCAAGGTCGATGCGGTGCAGTGCAGCCTCCCCAGGGAGCTGCAGGGTCGGGACATCCGCAGTGTTCCGGCGGAAATGTTCAGCTACTGCATGCAGAGCCAAACTAAAGACCCACCTGGGGACGCCACCCGGCCCCCCTGCCCACCAGGGCGCGTCAGCAGTGGGGAGGATTGCATGCGTCAGCGCTACCGGCCCGCGAGTGTCCGCCGGGCGCAAGGCACACAGATCATTGCGGGGGTAGTCTGTGGTACGGTGTGCGTAATGATGGTGGCGGCGGCGACGTACGGTTGCGTCTACGCCTCGCTGATGGCTCGGTACCAGCGGGAAATGAAGAGCCGAGGCCAGCCGCTGATGGCTGAGGGTGGCGCTGAGACAGACCCGGAGGACGGCGCCCTGTCCTCGGGGGCATTGCCAGAGGAGTCACAGCCTAAAGAGGCCAGTGAGATCATCCACAGCTACCGAATCAGCAGCTTCTAAAGCTCCGGTCTCACTGACTGACTGGAGATCTGACTGGAGAAAGTCCTGACTCAGCTTGCTTCTCTGTTCTCATATATGGATAGAATGAATATGGATGTGGAGTGATTACACGGTTATGACATAGACTGGATTCAATTAAAGATGTGTAATATAACTTGGCAGTCCCAGCTGGTTAAAAGATGCAACTGACATATTGTTCCGTCTTTCCATAGATTTTTTCGTTTTATAAGCATCGTAGATTTGACCGTGGTGGCCAGTAAGATCAGTGTCTGTTAACGTAGTAACTGTTGTACTACAACATACTCATACTCTTGTGTGCCAATATATTTCCCGCCGGCGTACATTCTACTGTAATACACAGACATAATATTGGCAAATACAAGAGTTCTCATATCTCTCAGTTCCAATACTTTTAAAAGTCTTATCTTTTTTAACCATAAAAAAATGTATCTTAAAGCTTTATGAAAGACCAGAATGTTGACCAGAATGCTTGTGAATCGTTATACCTTGTCCTGGACAGTGTTGTGACTCACAGCAAAAACGTTTAACACCCCAAAAGCTTCTCTGTAGCACTTTTCATTCATCCTCAATCTGTGTGATAGTTTTGAATGTTATGCAGTTGTTTTCATTCTTTGTCTTTGAGTCCATTAAGCACTCCAATCCAATAGCTTCCCTGTACAATGTAATTTTATTTGGTTGTTTGTTTTTGTTGATGGCTTATGTATATTTGTTTTGCCTAACATTTCTAGGGGGACTCAGATAGACAGAGATCATATGAATCAGTCTGGGCACTTGAGGAACTCTGTCAAGCAAGAAGGGCCACTGAGAGGGCCACTTGCTTGACGCAATTTGCCAGCTGCATACAGTATGAGACATCAACTAAAAATACTGCTGTAAACTACAGATAGAAGATAATACAATAACTGATCATTTACGAACACTAATCAGTCATGTATGCCCCCCCCCCCAATCAATTCTGTAAGACTGTTAACCATGCCACGAAGATAATATTAATAAATCATTTATTTCTCTACTGTTCTTGGAGTATCTTCCACTCAGCGCAGCAAAAACTACTCAGAAGTGAGATCTTTCCCACTTTACTCTATAAATAAGTGTCATTTCTTTGAACAGGTAAAGAAATGCAGACAAATAAGAGCAATACAGATTAGTATTTTCCACACAAACACACAATATATAATATTTTAGTAGAAACACCTGGCAGAATGAATCTTCTTGATTCCACAGTTATTATAGTAACAGATAAACCAAAAAAGCAAATATACAGTAGTTTTGGCAGTATTACTTACCCCCAGCTATGGCTGTCTTGCCTTGAGACGACACTGTCACTGCTGTTGTGGCTACCACATATTTTACTCCTGTGAGAAGAAGATGAACAATAAGTCATCCACATAGGTCAAATTTCAAATATAAATACAACGGTATGCTTAAATGAAAAAAACTACCTATCTACAACAAGGCATAATCTCAGCACACAGGGCAATAAATACAGATGTATATATATATTTAAACAAAAAATAATATGACATATTGTACCCGTTGCAAACAAAATAAATCCCCAGAAAGACAGTTGTTGTGTTGTGAGTCATTTATATTATAGTTTCCACAACAGGGACCTTTATCGTTGACAGGGTTGTAGTAGAATTTTCCGGGTGGGTGCTCCACAGCAAGCCGGTACCACAGCGGGAAATGATCCATGGTGAACAGGTTGTCCTTGTCAGCAGGAGTCAGGAACTTTCTGTTCAAAGCCAGATGTCTACCAGTTAACTTACATCACAGACTCCTGTGTTTTTTTTTAGTTCATAATTTTTTTCTAGACACACCTTATATGGGATGCATTGGGTTACTGTATGTGCCTAATGGGTTATGGGTTAGCATTAACAACATTAGTTTGAATAACATACAACCACATAGCAAATCAAAAAAACATTACTTTTTTGCTGAACCCAGTATGAGAATGTCTAAACAGAATGTACTTTAAGTAGTACTACACAAAGATTTAACAAACTGAGATACTTTTGTGTCTTGTACAATTTAGGCAGCTTTTTCTCCCAGTAAAAGGGTTGCAATGTTAGGTAGTTACTAGCCTATATCTTTGCATAAATTAATATGTAAAGATATAGTAATTGAACTATACTATAATACATGTGCATGCTACAATGTTCAAGATGAAATATCTTAAGTCTCTATACACGCATATGACATACTTGGCCACTCTGTTCTCCACTCCAGTATATCTGGTTAATCGCATGAGTCCAGCACGGGTTCCAAGGAAGGCTGTCTCCAGCCCTGGCTCCACTCTGCAACCAGGGGACAAAGAAAACATTTTATTATTGTGTTTGTTTATATCTAACCATTAATGAGACTATATAACAAATTATGTTACTTTGAAAATTCTACACATTATACCATTATAAAGGCCAAAGCATTCAATTGGCAACCACAATGATTTGTTCTAAATATGTGTCGTTAACAATAATAAGGCGAAAGTTAATAACCATTAAAAGGTAAAATAAGAGACCTCCTCGACTCACAACTCATAGAATAAAATAGCTCATTCTGTAAGAAACACTTTGAATCTTCATCTAATGTGATAGACCGTGTGTGATACGAGGCATGGTGAGTGCAGAGACACGAATCACAGACACGAAAGCAAAGCTAGCTTTCAGAGGGAGCATTCGTCCGGCGTCCATTAATTCCAAAACAGAAAACACGATATTCTCTAAATAGTTAGGTAAACAACCCATCACACACTCGAGCCACGCCAAGCCCACGCACATATACCCTCCCCACAGGTGCAGGAGATGAGCCACTAGGGCTCAATCGGGTACAGGTGCGTGGCCGGGGTGCACTCGAGGCTGGGTGAACCATATGCCGCTCCAGGCGGCACCCCAGGACGTTACACTGTGGTTTACATTTTTTTTTACGATTAAACCTATTCATTTATATGTACATCAACACTATTTTCCGGTCTAAAACATTGCTTAGTGGATGTTTAAAGGCTTAATGTATAATCGTCTTATGTGATTTTGGCCACAGGAAAGTGGAAAAACAAAAAGGCCCCAATAAGCACATTTACACTGCATGGTTGTGTGTGCATTTATTCTAATCATGTGTCTTGGATTCACATTCAAAGAGAATGGTGGTGTGGCTTCCGCTTAATGTAGTTTCTTTTAACCATAGTATTTTATGGGGAAACCAGCCCCAGCTTACTGTTGATGTTTAAAATCAACCCCAACTGTTTAAAATCATACAAACAATTGTTCAACAAAGTATGGGTGGCTGGAGAGGGAGGGTTAGAGAACACTGTGGGTAGATGAGCTCTGTAGGGGGTGGAGTAGAGATGAGTGTGAGACAGGTGTGAGAGGCAAGCAGTCTTTGACATCCTATGGTTTCAACCACAAAGGTAATGACAGACACAGATCATGGAAAGGCCCTTTAAAGTGTTAAACGCAGTAAAACAAATATCTTCTATAAATTAATTAAAATAAAAAAACATAATGCCAGTGATACTAGAGTTGCTTCTTGTCTTCAAAGTAAAACTAATTTCCTCTCATCGTAAGACTAACATGGAAAGGCCTTGCTTACCCATCACCATCATTGAGCATCAGAGCATTCCAGTACGCCTCCATAGGAGCTGTTACCACAGCATCAAATAGAGTCTGCTGGAGAAGCACCGCGTCACCTAGGCAACAAATTTCAACAAGGGTCATGGTCATCTCTTTAGAGTGGGGAGTTTCTAGAGGTTAGAAATACCGGTCTTCCACTTTATATTAAGTGTTAAGAGACTAAAACACTATTTGATAACAAACCATGTTAAAAAGCAGTGTTACAAACTAGGATGAGCGTTCCCAACATATACATACTAGACTGTATACAACTGTACAAACAATGGTTCAGTTATACAACATTTTTCCATTGGTAAAACAATACCGAAATATTGCCATGGATTAGATCACTGCTGCAAGACAAGAGTATTGCTGTCAACCATCAATAACCAGAATATGAGCAAGTAAATGTAGAATGTTTTTCAAATGGGGTACATTTCTAGGGGTTCTTGGAGGTTCTACATTGGAATGGTGGTACAATTAAAATAAAATTTTCTAAGAATAATAATGAAAATAGTACCGATATCCTTAAATAAAAAGGGACAAATGTAGAAGGGGTGAAAAGACAAAAGAAAAAAAAATGGAGCCAACTGAACTGTTGACTTAAAAATGTTAAAGAGAAATATTACATGTGTTGTTAACACTTACACTCCAAATCAGGTTCTTTCCCCAACAAGTAGCGGACGACAGCCTGCAGCTGGGTGTACTTGCGATGGTGAGGGTCAATGTCAGTTTCACAGTAAGTCCTGGGTTTTGAAATTAAAAAATGTCCATCAGCAGCAAACCACAGGAGGTGAGTCTCCATTCAAATGCAGTGGGCTCCTATTTTATACAATAGTTAGACTTTGCAGATCTATGGTTTGCTGTCCATTGATTTGCCCCACCCCCTGTAGCAAAGCTATGTCTCAGCTTTCGAAAACAGACTGCAATGTTGTCTTTTGACCAAATGGGGATGCAAATATGCCAAAGTCTCATATGCAGCTTTAAATTCAGGAACTGGTATGAGGCCTACCATTCCGAGGCTATGGTAAGGTCTGGTGAGGCGAGGTCATGAAGGCCTATGGAGAAACAGAAAATAGTTATTGAATAAAAATGACTAAAATTAAATAATAGACACCAATCAGGTCTAATCTAATTCAAAACAATTTACTTTAAAAACGCATGTATTTCCGGGTTTGTGTGAGTGATGAGTATTTAAAACATTAACTTTTTAATTGATAGAATCACTGTATTAATGATTAGTATATGCACTTTGAGTCATGAAAGGGGACTGTAAAGTGTTAAGAGATCTCTCATCTGTTGGGCAGGACAACTGACACCAGTGCCTATGGGCTCTAGTTTACAGACAGCGCAAGGCGGCTGGTAGTGCCAACGCAGAGGTAATGACAATTTCGTTGGGCGGTTTATCTCTCGCCTGGGAACGTTTGCCATGACTACTCCTACTGAATTTATTCTCTATAATCCAACCCTTTTACAACTGTGCCGCAATTGCGCCCGCTTACCGCCATCACGAAATTAGCAAAAAAATATTGGCCACACCTTAGATCTACTTGCGCCATAGACTTGCGCTGTGTGCCTCCGCTTACGTCTTGACCGGGAAACTAGGGCCCTAAATGTTATCCTAAGGAATACATTTATTGCCAACCCTTAAAGCTGCATTACCTAATATTTCTACATGCTACAATGTTTAAACCATTGTATATAAAAAGGTTGACTCGGCCTCAACCCTCAACACCTTTTATTACCACCTCACAAAACTATTTATATAGCCATTTTAACTATTTTTTCATTGTGTGTTTGTTATTGGGAGCAGGCTGCTTTCGGAGGTTCCGCCTCTTTTGCTTTTGTCAGAGCCAATGAGTGGCATAAAATCAGTAGCTGGACTAGATCAAAAAGCATTATTTTAATTAGTAATTTGCAAACATAAGCAGCATAAAAGTATTGCAGTATCTGAATACTATTTCACACTTCACAGTGAGCAATGACATTCTGTAACGCCTGAGTATGAGTGGCGAGAGCAAACGCGAGCCAGAGGAAAACACACAAGCCGAAAAGCCAGAGAAACCTGTAAAGCGTAGGTTTTAATCCAAGAGGACACAAACAATACAGGGCGTCTGCGCCGAAACAATGACCAACAGCACAAGGTGCCAAATGGAGGACCACAGATATTTAGCACAAGAGCCGACTGAGGGTGAATCTGCTTCGAAAAAGCGAAAGCATGATGAAGCCAGACGAATACGGGAGAGACGCAGGCAGAAATCATAGGTAAACATCGGTGTGGCTTTTCCCAGATGGAAGGCTCTAATGAGGGATAAATGTTTTCAAAGAGA
>JAOEHI010038648.1:0-22467 GCA_025447815.1 Percopsis transmontana | reverse complement strand
TCTCTCTCTCTCTCTCTCTCTCTCTCTCTCTCTCTCTCTCTCTCTCTCTCTCTCTCTCTCTCTATATATATATATATCCCAGCTTCCTGACAGGCTATGGTATGCGAAGAAAATAATTTCACTGTGCTCTACTGTGTATATGTGACCAATAAAGACTCATTATCATTATCATTATATATATATAAAGCAATACTAACATTTTGTTTCCAAGCAAAACTCAGTGGCAGCCACAGAGAAGCAGTGGGGCTTTCCTTCCTCCATGGAAATTATACCTCAGTCCCAGGTGGTCCTTCTTCAGCCCATGGTGTCAAATAACACCAGCAGCCCTAAAAAAACTACCTTTGATAGTGGCAGAGAATCAAAGAACTACCTGCCCATTCTCAAATCATACCCCAGAATAGCTCCTTACCCCGGGGAGAGTCCTGCTAAGAGCCATGCATCCTGTGAGCTCAGAACCATTTCAGCGCCAGGGTATGTACAACACCACCGGAGACGTCACCATGGCCACAGGCTCCACTGCGCCTCAAACCCTCCGTCGGGGCTTCAAAAACCTGTTAAGACACAAGTACAGGTTGATGACTGCCAGGAACTGCACGACAGCTCTAGCTCTATAGCAACCAAACCCGGCTCTCTGCCCTCTCAGCCACATGAACTAACATCATCTGAAGATGCCAGCCAGGACCTGAAACTGCATGATGCGTTCTGTACAGACAACAAACTCAAACGCTTCAGCAACACCTACAACATTCTCAACAAGTCCGGCTTGCTAGGGATCACGCTGCGCACAAATCAGCTGATCAAGGAGAACCGTCGCATCCAGAGCCAGCTACAACAGCTCCAGGAGCATACCGCGCTGTTGATGGAGGCACTGAAGAGCGGGGACCTTCAACTCTGGGCTAGACTTAAGCTGGTCCTGCAGGAAACAGCCCCTGCACAGTCTGAGGAGGAACAATGCAAAAAGCCTCAGAACATTTCCATCTAATACACAGGCGGAAGAACTTACAATGATATTATGAGAAGCACAGCCACTGTTTACCACTGGCAGGTTAGTAGCAGCACACTTGCATTTCAAACCCTTGCCTATAAAGATTTTTTTTTCTGCCTCTGCTTTCTCAAAATAGCAAATATCACTTTTATTTTGCAAACAGTATACAGGCTACAGTATATGGCTGACCAAGTTGAACTGTCAGTTTACTGCATGCCTTACAGCACATCAATTTTAAATTACCTGCATCTGCAATTACCTACAGTGCTGTAGATAAACTATGAAGTATAAAGATTTTTTTTTGTTTTTTTTTTTGGCCCAAATGCAACCTCGGAGTTAAAAGTAGACGCCTGTGGCCTGTTCCATACATAGGGTAAACAAGACTGTATATTATTACTTGACATAGGTCTGCCTATAATTCAATTACATGTACTTCATACTGTATAAGATGAACAAGGTAAAGATAACTGACAATTCATAGGACTAGCTTACACCATCATCATCATCATCATCATCATCATCATCATCATTATTATTATTATTATTATTATTATTATTGATATTGTATTTATTGATATTTTATTGTTTATGTTAATATTAATATTTTATCATCTTCCTAGTTGCCATTAACAAATAGCAGTGGGAAGAAATTAAATTCCACATTATTAATAAACAGATTATGATAGCGCCCTACCTAGAGTCAATAAATTTGATATGGTAACTAGGGAAGTGCTGTAATATGTATATGTAACATATGAGGTAAATTCATTGGTAGAATGCTCATTGTTGCTGCATCATTTTGAGATTAATATGGCATAGCATTTATTGTAATATAAGGGGAAAACGCAGCATATATATATATATATATATATAGTTGCTCTTGCAATTAATCAACAGGATCGTTGTTTAAATTTGAACTCCTACATCTTTTAAATTAGCATATTTTTGGCATAAAGCCTAGTTGCTTTTAGAGTTTATTCTGTTGCCTGTGCCTTTTAGAATCTGGCTATGTTTTTGGATTTGTGCTTAATCTGCCATAAAACAAGGTTTAGCAAATTGCATTGGGTTTTAATTATTTGTGATTAAATGTGAAAAAATATACTAATTATAAACATCAAAAAAGGTGTTTATCTTCTGTGAAATTGAGCGAGAAAAGTGGCCTTGTTTTATTGGTTTGTTTACCACTGTGACTGAACACAGTGGTCCACCAAAATGGACCCTGGGTACTACTGAATAAATTAAGGTAAAGATATTACATTTTTTGTATAATTTATTCAGCAGTGTTGCATTTGCGATAATTTACAATGTTAATAAATTGTTATTAAAATGACAGATATGTGATTATACCATGTTTATCTTTGGTGGCCTGGCATTTGTAGATTCGATGACAGATTAGGATTGTAGAGACAATCTGCATGGCATGTTATGAATAGTTTTATTTGTGTAACAGGAATAAACAAATGTCTAATAAAGAAAGTATCATATATTATACAATAAATAAAAATGGATACCCCTTATGAAAATCATCTTTAACAGTATTGTATATTAAAAGATTTCATATCTATATATTGAAAACAGTGACATTTTTACAGTGAGCCTTTATTTTGTCTAGTGTGTTTCTTTGGGGTCATTGGGAAATGCTGTATACATTAAGACAATCTTATGGCACATCATACTTTACAGTAGGTAATGCTCCCACACTCCTGGAAGTAAAATGTGCAAAGTCATATATTACCATTTACTTCTAAAGCAGCCTATCCTATACATTTATTTCCAACATCAGATTCATATTGGTAAAAGTAGAAAATATATCAGAATTAGTAAAACTAGCACAGTTATCAAGCTCAACAGTTTGTCCTGACTTCTGTGGATGGTAGTTTTAACTTACTTCGAGCCCTTGTTGTCAAAACTGAACAATGTTGCAAAAACAACCACAAAAGGCTAACTATCACAATGGAACACTGTAATACTACTGGCAAGTACAAAAACAGAAGTTGTAACAGCATGCACTTTGTTTTACACTTTGATTTAAATATTAGCAGGACATGTAAAACTAGATGGCTAACATTAAAAATGTATTTATTTCAAACTACAATAAGCATAATACATTAATGATGTGCTTTGATAAAATGAGTTTCACTAATGCTTATATGGCTGCTGTCCTTGAAAGAATATTTTAATTTGAATGAAATCACAGAATGTTTAGCACTCAAATCTTTCAGTTCATGGTTTTATAACATCTTTTACCACAATGGTCTTCAGCTATGTGCCATTGAGGGCCATGTTTATAGACGTTTTCATTCCAACCGAACGCACACCAGTGAATTCCTCTGATTAGTTCTGACTCCTCTGGTGGATGGTCTTCTAATCAGTAAATATGGCTGGTGTAAGGAGGGTTAAGAATAGAGATGTGCAGATTTTTGGCCCTTCCTGCATGTGATCTGACAATACCAATTAACCACGTAGTCCAACAAACATTTCTTACAACCTGAGAGTGTGGACTATTTAGGAGCTGTCAGTAGCCAGTTCAGGTATCACTCATCGCTGCTTATGGGCTGCCACATCTTCAGATGTCTCCACTGTCTGCACAGGCAGGATAAGTCCTAGTGCCCAGCGGGTACCGAATACGTCGCTGAGATTGTTTCTCCATGGGCTTTGGCTCTCCACAAGTTTCCCGTGCTGCATCTGACACCAGGTCTGTCCTTGGGCCACCAGTAGCACCTGCTGGCAACAGAAGCCTGCACACACCAGACCAATGCCCAGCCACACATACAGCATCAGCACCAGGAACAGCTGCTGGCCTGAGACAACTCCTGAAGAAGAAGAGGGAATGCATTAGAGCGTCACATATTTGTCAGTAGGGGCACACGTCCCATTACTGCTTTGTATTGTAAACCTTTAAGGGGACACTCCTCAATTTCTGTCTGAAATTGGTTTTAATTGTGCTTCAAACATAAGTGAGAAATATGGGGCTTCTTGGGGGCGCTATAACACAATCAAGGAGTGTATCATTAAACAACTCACCCATGAAGAAGTAACCGGTGGAGAGCGGCAGGAGGGTCAAGAAGGTAAGTGGGTTCTCAAAAGAAATGGAATATTCCACTGTTAAAAAGGCCACACCGAGGACCAAGGAGTACAAACACGTGCACGATGTGTAGATACAGAACATAATAAAGTAACGCATGTTTTTGTTGCCGATACAGTTTCCTGTGAAGAAGCAGTGGTGGTCCCTCTTGAGTATAACTTTCTTACAGAGTTTGCAGAAATGTCGCCCATTGAGGAGGTAGTGGGCGTCCACTTTGTCCGAGCAGTCCGCCGAACATACTGGAACCACCGTCTCATTTGCACTTTCAGCGGGATATCTAATAGTCATTATGTAGTTTCCCAATGCATTGAGCATCAGGAATAGGAAGATAACTGTATGAAGCATTGTAGAGCCTCTTAGTGGCAGATCAGGACTCGGGAAAATTGTTGGCATGAACAAGCAGAAGTGTAAAATGAAGGTGACTGCTGTAGCTGTGAAGAAGTATGCAGGTGCCACTGCATTGAGGAGTCTCAATTTCATCATTCTGGCAAACATGCCTGAGTAAACGTAAAGAGTACTTATCAGTTCATGAGCTAACAGAACTAACATTCTACAACCAGAGGTGGCGTCCGTTATGAAAGCCTGATTATCGTTTATGGTGCTTTTCAAAGAGCATAGCCCAAGTCATCATACTGTAACGCCCTGAGAAAAAATAATCCTGAATAGGCTAACTGTTCACACTTCTCTCTCTCTCTCTCTCTCTCTCTCTCTCTCTCTGATCGTCTATTCCCTCAATAAAGATGAACGATGAAAATGTTGTATTGCGCCGCCACGACAATTAACTGATGTTATATGAGCATTGTGATAAGGGATGATGGCCAGGACAGACATTACTACCTACCTGCCGATATTGTTTCGAGAAGGAGCTGTCTTTTCAGCACCACGCAGCTTCGGACACTGCTTATGACTACCTCATTCAAAAAAGTGAAATCTTGCAATGCTGTTGCGAATGTTTTTTTTTTTTTTTTTGTTCTGATCGTGTGCGCTTTATTGTAGCTGCGGTGTAAATTATTTCTAGGGCGCCACCTACTGGTGTGGACGGGGCACTCCGGCTCATTTCCTTTATTTTGCTTTTGTCCATAGACACTCGGTTATTTGTTTATTTGCCAGGTACATGATCTGCCATTTACCTAATCATTAGAACATTTTCTCAAGGTCATGAAGAACGTTTTAAATAATAAGATAAAAGATTTACTATTTGTTGAGGATTAGACAACGCAAGGAAAATAATTTCCCAGCAGGTGGCAATGTAAACTCAATTATTCTACCATCTTTATTTGTGAATCGACCATACGTATTTATATTATATTTATATTATAATCTATATGTCATAATACGTGGGATTAATTCAACCGTTGACCAGGAGCCCAGGTAATCTCTGAATATTGCACGATCATCATATGTAGACGTTCCCTTAGCCCTTCCTTCAAAGATAGGTGTTTAATTTTCAGACGGTCCCTGAATAGGTGGGAGTTTCTCCTGTTTCTTGGTGTTGAAGAAAAGAGCACTAGCATCCCCATCAGACGGCAGCGATAAGGAACCTTTGTAAGGTGAGCATTGTGAATTTTGAGCTAATGTGTACATGTGGTGATATATTCGTGGGTGTTAACGGCCAATTATTAATGCTTTTCGGGGCGCAATTATTTGAATGAAGTTACAGAGCTGTGGTAACGTAGGCGTGTGCTGCATTGAACCGCGCATTTACGTGTAGGAATTACACTAGTGCGAAATTTCCCCGAAGAAAATCTATTCGCTGTCAGTCATTCTACAGCTGATAATTTCTGAAATTGTGATCAAGTGGTGACAGCTTTGGTCTGACTCGTTATTATGCGATTGTATTAGACTGGTATGATCTGCCAACTGGGGCCACTCCTCTTGTTTTATTGTGTTTGACAAGTGGCGTTAAAGCGCATCTGCAATTCGTTCATCCGCAACGCTTCCAATGTGTTCTAATATGTGATTGGCATAGTATAGGCAACTTGTCAGACATTTACACGCAACCTTCTCACTACTAAACCTATTGTTTCTCATGTAGCCAAGTGTGTGGTTGTGTAACTTAACACGTTAACCGAAATTACAGTAAAGCAATGTTAGCTTCCTATTTGCTAGATTTTTAGTGCTTAGTTCTCGTCATGTTGTATCTATAATGACTAGTCTAACGAATTTGTTTTCAATACAGACTAATTTGTTAATAAATCATAAATCGTTTTTGGGTTTTAGCAGCCAGAACTGGCTTAGCTATCTCAAATTGTAAAATATATTTTGAACTGAAGTCTCAGTGGATCAGTACAATGTCGATGGTAGTTTTACCACCTGGCATCAATATTTTCACAGTTAGCCAAGATAGAAAGGCAAGCTCTCACCTTTCACTGCATGTTTAATCTCAGCTAGTTGAACAGTAATGAACCAGCTGTAAGGGGGACATTTGGGGCTTCTACTGTACCTACTGTATGACAATTAAACAGACAAAAGCTGGAGGTATATTAATTATATTGTTGTAAGCATAAATAAGCGTCTGTCCATACATCCATAGTACTGTATATTCCTGTATTGGCTTCAGAACTTCAGCCTCTGGACAGCTCCTACATAGAGTACAGTACAGTAGACCATACTGTATAACGCTTCCAAATGCTAATACCGCCAATAGTGACTGTTGGATATATAATGAGCAGAGCACACACCGATTGATAATATACATTGTATATACAGTAGTAGGGATGTTCACATGGAATATCAATTCCGGAAGTTGTGTGTTTTTAATCTCTCGGTAGGCCTACTGTAGAGAGCTCTCAATACAGTCTCTGCTGTCAACATTAGTCAGAGAATTATCATAACCCATAATACCTGTATGTCGCAATACCAGCTGTAAATGTACAGCGAGAGTAGGCAAACCTACTGGTTCTTTGTCAGACGGGCATGGACCAGGGATGCTAGGTGATGTGAGAAGGACAGGTCTGTTGACAGATTCCCAGCACTGTCCAGCACTGTCCACTGATGAATATCTATCCTGCATTTCCTGTGTGGTTCGGTTACTAGAAATACTTAAATAGGATTGTGTGTGTGTGTGTGTGTGTGTGTGTGTGTGTGTGTGTGTGTGTGTGTTTGCGTGTGTGTGTGCATGTGCATGTATCACATGTGAGATGTACTGTAGTTCTGTGACTCATCTCCCCATCCACGTTTCAAAGGCTTCTCATCATCAATAAACATGGAGGCAAACACCAATTGGGTATGCACCTAGCATGCCACTAACAGTCATAAAGCATGCGCTCTGATTTCTTTCTTTGTTCGGAAGATAATCCCCGCTATTTTAGCAGTGCTCTACGATCCCTGCTGTGAAGTTTCTTGCTATTCCACAGGGATCTACTACACAGATACACTCCCACATATTGTAATTTAGTGTTTTCACTGATATATTATTCACTTGCTGCAGAGTATGTATATATGCACAACTCTCAAACTAATAGGTTTAGCTTATCAGTGGATAAGCTAATAACCTTTAGTTTCATTAGTTTAGTTTAATTAGTTTAGGAATTTGCCACATTTTAAGCTAGAGATGAACTTATGGCCCTATCTATCATGCCACAATGAAGTTCTATGACAATGAGGTGGTTCTGGCCAGCTATGAGATCGTAAGGATCTGATCCAGTGACAAAGACCTGCTCTGGCAGCCTGGAGAAAGGCCTTTGATTGGTTACCCTCCAGATGCTCTATCTCTCTGTAATTGGCTACAGCGTGAAGTGAAGGACTGAGACATGGGTTGCATGGATATCAGATTTAGTTAACTGCTGATTACATTTTCTGTCAACACTCTGCCCCCACCCCACACACACACATCTTTTCCCCCCATAAGCATACCAGTGCCTTATGGGATGGGAATCGCCTGTGTATGCACATTCTTTGCAACAGAAAGTGTATATGTCCCAGAGGAAGGCTATACGATCTGGTAGGTAGTATTTGTGGTCTTGAAGTGGGTCACCAATCATATTCACCATCGCCCGCCTTCACGAGCAAACAGATGAAATGCAAGTCAGACTCGAGCAGCAGTGGACGCCAGACAGGTCCTAATGAACTGCAACCCCCCCCTCCCAGGAGATCTACTGAGCATGTGCAGTCCGACAGGAAGCAGGTGTCTGGTTTGTTGAGCCAGGTCTGTGTATGGACTTATCACTCCAGTCATGCTATGCAGCCTTCAGTAATGAGTCACATATGCCGGAAACCTCTCTTGTCAGCGAAGAATGCTGGCTCGGCCTGTGTCATGACACAGGGACAGCCAGGGCGCGTGCGTGTGTGTGTGTGTGTGTGTGTGTGTAAAACATGAGAAAACCCCCACCCACATCATCACTGAGCAGGTGGTGACCAGATTTCACCCCCCCACCCCCACCCCTTCCCATTCAGGCTGGGTCTCCACCCACAAGCTCTCTATCCTCCACCCAACCATTCTGACAGGGCTTCACAAAAGAACCATAGTATTATGTGGGATACACACTCCAGTGAGGGATTCTTCGGCTTCACGCTTCATATTGGGATACAGGTGGCTCCCTGGCAACCTTTACCCTGGCCTGGCCTCGGACGAGCGCGTGAGTCCCTCTGTGTTGCATGGAAAACTGCACTCCCATTTCAATTAGGAGCCCCTCTCAGCCCTCCGGCATGCTGGCACTGGGAGTGGACAGGGCTGGTTCAACAGCATGCCTGCTTTCATACCAGCGGGGGTTTCACTGTCTGGTTAACACTCTATTAGACAGTGGAGGTACTGTAATGAAGTAGACATGTAGAGATACAGTATCTTATAATCAGTGGTTCAGATTTATGGGTACTAAATATTGTGTACCTGGTTTACTGGTTTCCTGTTTTTTCTGCGATTGTGCCATCGCTGTTTCTCATCTATGGGGCTAAGCAGAGCACAGCTTTGAGAAGCTCATGCATATTCTACCAGCTCAGGGTCAATGAGAGAAAACACGAGGACAGAGGAAATGTTAAACCCATCCCACGAAGTATGGTTATGTCAAGCGATGGCCCATCTTCGCCAGCACAAACAAAACAGCAGCCGGGGGAGGTTGTCACGTTCAACAAGGATCCAGGCGCCGCAATCAAGCACAAGAAGGGCAGCTCTGAAGCCGCTCTCGTGTTATTTATGGTAATTGCAAGTCATCCTCCCAGGCACTCTTTTATCCTGGAGTGATTGACAGCTGATTAGGTGTTGAAGTCAAAGCGAGTTCACATATTTTATTTATGGTTCATTTCCCCACTATGACAGGGCTGCCCCCCAACCCCCGTTTCCTCTCTCTCTCTCACTCTCTCTCCAGTGTTCAGCCTCTTTCTCTGGCAGGCAATGAATCTAGATACTGAAGGTTTCCCTATTGAGATACTGTATGTCCAGCATGGCCTAGAGATGTGACCGAATGTGAACCAACGTCAATATTGTTCCGATATGTGAGAGAATTGTATTATCATCATCCTCGTTAAAGGTACACACCTCAATTGCAATATAGAGCCCTGCAGTACCACAAATTCCAACCCCAGCTCAACTTTATATTTGGAAACACGAAAGTGTTGGCGGCTGTGGGGGGGGGGGAAGGTAGAGAAGAGTGCACACATCTGTGTGCAGTAGGGATAGTAGGGGAGTAGAGAGGAATGTGAGCCACTCAGCACTAAGGTGTTGGAGTTTCAAACCAAAACAATAACAATGTTTTTGCGTCTCTGGCTTCAGCCACACAGGGAATTGCACCTTAAAAGTGTACCTTTTAAGGTGCACCGTATTAATGTTTACAAGCGTAGCTTTGTATGAACACAGAGATTCATTAATTAGGAATGACACAGCATTAAAGTGGCAGTAATGATTTAATAAAAACTTGGAGTTGGAGGTGGAGGTTCGATCTGGCTTGATTGCAGGTTATTACTTTGCAGAGTGACATTTTTTAAATTGCTTTACTTATATCTCTTTAGAGATTCGTTCCTACACACACATACTTGCACTCACCCCTCAGCTGTTTTTTCTTCTGAGGCATTAATGAGATTAGCTCGCTTAAGTTAGCCAACGTTGCTCTTTGCAGCTGGCTCTGTTTTGCCGGTGTGGCACGACCTCAGGTGGGATCTCATCATGAAAGTTCTCCTCTGCGCTTATTTCAGCATGTGTTGTCATAATCGTCCACCGGCCTGAGAGCAGTCCAATGCTGATGTGTTTGCTACACTGCTTCATATTCTGCTGGAGGAATTGAGGGGGTGATCAGACACATAATGAGCAGGCTGCTTAAGTCTGCACAAAATATTTACACAGACAGCTCGATGGAGAGAGACTTACGCAAATGGCTTTCATGAAGTAGCATGTAAGGGTGTTTGAGTGATGAGGGCATCTGTGTGTGTGTGCTCACTTGGGCGTGTGGATATTATGAACTGCATGGAAGGGAGAGAGGAAGAGGGTAGATATTCTGAGGGAGCAGAGCATTGTGTTTAAACTGCTGAGTCATTTGGGTGACATTGTGAAGTGGCTACAACTTGTCTTATTACCATAGAATGTGCAGTACCTATCCTCCAGTAATCCTGCTCAACAGAGAGTGTTAGCTGTTAGCTGTTAGCATCATGAGACACTGCGTTTTAACCTTATACAGTCTATGGTTTAACCACTGAAGCAAGGGGTGTGATCAAGGAGAGAAACAAACACGCAAATTAATTTGTTTGAGTTCACTATGTTTTGGTTAGCTAAGCTAGCTCTTCTGGTTGTTTGTCTGTATTGAATTTGTTCTGTTTAATATTAATTAATATTATTAAGTGCTTATTTAGATTGGTTCAAACCAGCCTCCTCCAGGGCCTTTGACAGAAAGTGGTGGGCAGGCTGTACTGCAGGAACATTAGAAATCAAATCTGAACAATTGGTTCATTGTTTGGACAATAAGGCCGGTTCTGCCATTTTATTTGGGTTTGACAAAAACAAATCTTTAGACCTATACCTTAACCAGGGCTTTACCTTAGATACTGTATTGCTTCAAAAAGTACCAGTTTTGTTTTTATTTTTATGATTATCTTTGCAGAAATAACCAATTTATAGGAGACAGACCGGACAGTGTGCTTTTGCAACAAAGATGTGTTTGTATGATGGAGCAGCTGCTGTAGAAACACAGCTCTTTGGAGACTGTGCGTGTGTGCGTGTGTGTGCGGTTCCGGTTCCCTGTGGAGGGTACTCTTACCACAGTTAGACACCACTGTTAAGATAGAGATTTAGATTTGTTCCCTTGTTTTGTTTTTTCTTCCCCAAAACTCTCCAACAGCTTTATATTCTATAGCCACCCAAGTGGTTCCTCAAACACTGGGCTGATCACATTTCTTTTCAGGAGTATAAACAGCTGTAAGTGAAAACAGGGATTTCAGTAACAATTTTGATTTAGCTTTCACACACTGCTACTGTGTACACCCCCTCTCCTTGTATCCTTCCTGTCCTTCCCATACTCCACTTACAACTGCCTGTGTGTTCCAAATCTCTTGTGTACGTTTGACTATAGCCCAGTTGGCTGGGCTGCTAATGCAGGTTTGGCTTCATTTGACTGCAGCAGAGGGCCCTCCACTCCATTACAGCACAACGCAATTCAGTCTATTAGAATAGCAATGCCCTCACAGCAAAGGAATAGAATCCCTCTCTTTTTAAATCAGGACTGATCATCTCTCTACTGTCAACTGGATTGATGTGCTGCCTCCTCTGCAGTCCTGCCATCTGTTTCCTTGGAATTTATTCTATAAAGAGTGTACACAAGTTACGCATTTGGAAGATGGGCCCGTATTGATCCAGCAGGGAAACGTATCTGCTGTTTCGACGAGTTCGATGGCTCAAGCCTTAATTCTGTGCAGTGTTAGCGATAGCCCCCGTCCTGTTTGTGCTCATCCAGGCAAAAGGAAGCCCAGAGACGGCAACACTAAACCGGTTTGTTTGGCAAGCTGGTCAGGTTTACGGGTGAAGACACAACATTAGGCCTTTGCGTGATTCATGGAGTTAAATCAATTTACTCTTGCAGCAGAAACTGCAGCGACAAGCAGCAGTTTAAAGGACATGTTCATGATGTTTCTCTTGCTCTGGGTAAATGGTATGATTTAAAGGTGCAATGTGTTATTGTGCTCTCAGAAGTTTCCACTCGAGAACACTGCAAAATCAAGTGCATTTGGCTTGTATTAACGCTTAAAATAAAGATAATTGAAAATTAGTAGAAATTTGTTTAAAGGAATCTTTCTTACCCTGTTGGCAGTGAGTCAGATTAATTTCTTTTAAGTGTGCACTTAAGTGTGCACTTGCTTAAATTAAGAATAAATTGCTTACTTTAACTTTACATGTTGCTCTAGGCGGAGGGGTAGAGAACGATGTGAGCCTGAATGAGCTTGGGTGGTGCAGAGGGAGGAGTCGTTCTGCCAGCCACTCGGCGCTCAGCTGTGGGAGGGGCATGCGCTCTGTTTCATACAAAAACAACAATGCTTTTGTAACGCTAGAGTGACCCTTTTCCATTCCTTTGTCACATCGTTTTTTCCTCGTATTAACCAACATCTCCATTACAATCGCATGGTGCATATTCACCATGCGATATGTTTACTTATTGCCCACTTGTGGGCCAGTGAAAGCACATGCGGCTACTAATGCTCTGTAAGGGCGATCTGTGTGACCTTAACACTGGTGCACTTACCGAGAGTGCGAGGCTGTTCTGATAAGGCTGATTGGGAATGATGCCAGGTTTCATGTGAACAAAGCAAGGGCAGGGATGTTTGAGCAGCGAAGCCCAATTCCTTATTAGAACCAAGTACTTAGTACTTACAATGTACCAATTGTAAGTCGCTTTGGATCAAAGTGTCTGCTAAATGCTGTAAGTGTAAATGTAAGAACTAAACTTTCAAATCATCCCCTTTAACCCTTGCACAGGTCTGTAAAGGACAATAGTGCACTTAGCTATGGCAACAGGTGGTGGACTACAGCTTTGTGCCCTTACTCTAAACAAACAAAGACACTGCGTTATTGGCTCATTGTTACCACAGCCTGAATGGTTTTCTGTATTTGTAATGCCCAAGGTCATTCCTAGTAAGCCTGTATACATTCATTTATGGGGTTGGCTTTATGTAGCCTACTTACTAAAACAAGTGCAGCCCATAGACTAACAGTTACTGTCTTTTAATAGACGACTAATCATGAATGACCATTACAATTTTGCTCTACTTCTAGTAAAGTTGCATCCGGGATCCCTGACTATATTGACACTGTCTGAAGAGGATGGCTAGTGAATCTTTCTCTCTCTTAGGGTATGGTTGCACCAACTCAATCCCATGAGCAGTACTGATGGCCGACTCTGAGCTCTTTGTGACCGGGGCGCCCTATGTGGCGCGGAGGGATACGGACTTGGACGTTTTGGGCTTTCTGGATTCTTTCGGGGAAGAAAACAACACCGCTGAGAGATGCTACAGCTCTCATTCCCGCAGCAGTGTGCTCCAGGGCCTGCCCTTCGGAGGAATACCCACTGTCCTCGCCATCAATGTAGTCCTCTGGATGGTATGTACAACACTATTATTTACAAATTAGCTTACATATTATTCTGCAGTATTATTCTGCAAAGTCAAAGCATGAACCTGCTCCCTCCACTAGAGGTGTTATCAAGGAATAGAGGGCAATGCTGAGGAGACAGACCTCCATGTTTCACCTAGGACCACAAACACGTGCGGCGTGCTGCCGCTGGAGAAATAGGCTCTATAATGATTTGTCGTGCTCGGAGTTTACGTTGTGATCAAAGAGCAAAGGCAGCGTTGTAGGTCCATAGTTCCAGCGCCGCAATGGAAACAGAAAAGCTGAAACGTTCGCGCCACATTAATGTGGCTGTTATGGTCCCAACATTCAATATTGTCTAGCAATAGTGAGTAAACAATTGATGTCAGAGTTAGGTCAAATAATTATTGATTCTGTCCCTCAGTTTTGTATTTGTAAATTTGCCATCCATCATGGCCCAGTTATCATAGTCTTACTATTTCTATAATGCGTATTTGTTGTCTTGAGTGGTTGTATTTTCCCTTAGAAGAAGAGCGGCTATTTCACACACTCACTCATTCATCATTATCGCACAGTGTGTCTTCATACGTGCACGCTGACCTCTCTCTGGTTGTTTCCAAGACAACCACATACTACTGTGAAGGAAGATAATGGCTCATTATTGGTGCTGGATTTGGATGCATCTATTTGTGCATTCCTTATGGCAGCCTTTAACTAGAGGGGAGTGTTATGGGACAGGTGTTTTGGGCTCGTTTTTAAACAAAATTCAATGCCAAGGAGAGTAATGTGTGTGTGTGTGTGTAAGGGGGTGTCTGTCTATAATCAGCTGTTGTGCTTTTGCAGTTCCTGTTGCTAATATTCTCTTGTCTGAGGAAGGCGGCATGGGACTATGGTCGTCTGGCACTGCTGATGGAGAACGACAGGTAAAGACACAAGACACTCCTCGTTGATTTACCACACTGTCAGAAACACACTGTCAGTCTGCCGGTCTCCGCTCTGGACCAGGGAGTAAACAGTCAAGATGGAGCAGCATTCTTTGTAGAAAACATGTTCAGGAGTCCTGACACTGCAGCCTACAGCTCCATCTCCTGAGAAAAAGTGGTACTGCATTTAATTAAGACAAGGCAAGGCAGCTTTTTTTTATATAGCACATTTCGTACTCATACATTCAATGTGCTTTACGGACAATTTAAGAACACGCACACACAGCACACTCGTGTGCTTAGTTCTGCCTGACCTGCGCCGGTTTTGCAGCACCCCAGGGTAGGCGGCATCTGTGTGCTTTGTCAAGTGGCCGACATTCACCGTAATTTAATTATCCGGCCTAAAGTGGCGCGCTGTCACATTATAAGGGGGTTTGGCCAAGAGAGACATCACCAGACCCATTCATCACTCCACTCTAATGAATTATAATGTTCAATGTTTATTTCTCTTCATCATATCATTTTAAGCCCTGCCTCCTCTGTCTGGGATTAATTTCAAGATGTTTAGCAGGGACAAGCACATGATTTAGATGGTCTGTATGAGTAATGTCTGCTTTGTTTGTTCCATTTACGCTCACACTCCACACCAGGGGATTTCTAATGATGGGTCACAGAGTAGGGCCAAACGGGCTGTATTAATGGCTTTTGATCATGTATTTAGTTTTATTTGTATTTTATTTATCAGTTGTGATTTATTTAAATGTAGTGAAATCTTGACTTAATGACGTAATTTTAACAATTATATTTGCGTGGGAAAAGTAACTACAGTATACAGCCGGGTCATAACACAGTATTGTGCCAAGAACACTATAGGAAATGAAATAAGGAAATAAGCTAACATACGGTGGTGCCACATTAACAGTGATGATTCTGTCATTGTTTTTTACACTTCAGTTTGACATCATTGTTCTATGGAGAGCCAAGCGAGAAAGAGAAGTCTCCATCAGAGTCCAGCCCCTCTGAATCCGAGGGCAAGGACATGGTGAGTTCTGCTAAATGGTTGTGCCAGCACGTGTTGCAGTAAATTGTCCAGCAGGCTGAAATGACACATCCTCAGCAGTTGCCAGAGACCTGTCTCGAACGTGACTCAGCTGGCTCAGTGTGTGACTCCAGGACACCTGTGTGACAGAGTGAGGTCACTCCCTCCCATGTTAATATGGCTGTAGGACAGACGGGAGTCATCGCCCGATGCCCACACAGAGCTGAGGCGGCAATAAAGCCGTTACTGCTTCAGGCTAGACCTATTAAAACTCACTGTCTATCTGTGCTGCATTTTGTATTGTTATGCTAACGGCGAATGCAAGCAAGTACAGCCAGATAGGCTTTGCGCAGGCTTTTTAAAAAATATATGATTTAATAAGAAAAGAACGGTTGAAAGTTTAACGAATCCTGTTCTCTTTGTAGGGCTTCTGCTCTTGGCTTGCATCACTTTACCATATGAAGTAAGTACAAGTACACGCCTCTAATTGTTTTCACCCTTCCCCCCCCATTGTACCTTCCATCTTTTTATTGGTCCTCCTTCAAAGCTGATGTCATCCACTAACATAAACTCTCATTAAGAAGTCTGGGCCCAAGGCAACCAACCAGTGGTGCCATGGTTACCCACTGAATATTTGCACTTGCTCAAGTTTTACTCCACTTCAACGATTTTAGGCCCTTAAAGAGGCATTTCTACTGTGCCCATGGTCTCCATGGTATTATTTAGGAGTTTGGGTAGTTCTGTTTTTAGCCCTCGTGCTAGTGGCTCACCCTGGGATCCCTGGGAAAGAGCAAACCCACCCTGTGTGTTCTCAATGTGTGGCCCTCCACCAATACTGCATGGACCTCCTGTTTTTCTTTTTTATGACGTTGGGTTTCCTGAACCTCCCACCCCGGGCTGTTCTGGCTAACCACAGCATTTGGCAACCGAGTAGCGGTGGCACGATTTTACTTTACAGATGAGGCATGAGTTCTAGGCCCATTTGTCATCATAGTGACTGCTCTTGTGTCTTAATGGTACCTTGTGATGACGCACCCTCCTCTGAATATGATTATATCTCTATATATCGCTATATATATATATATATATATATATATGTGTGTGTGTATATATATGTGTATATATATATATGTGTGTGTGTATGTATGCATGCATGCAGCCATGGAAAAAATTAAGAGCCCACTGCCAATTTAAAAAAATATAGTATCTATATACAGTTACATTTATATTTAATACATTTTATTTATATATTTTTTTAAATTATTTAATATATACTTTTTTACATTTTGATGTAAAAAAGTATATATTTGATGATATTTATATTATATTTACAAGAATATGCAGTGGTCTTTTAATTTTTCCATGGCTGGATATATACATACATACATACATACATTAAAAAATGTTTACGTAAATAAAAGTGCATTATTTCAAGCTCACATTACAGGGTTGGCTCACGTCTCTGTCGGGCGCTGGCTGCTCTGCTATTAAATTGGCTTCTGCTAGAGGGGATCATGACTGGCTCACTGACCATGTCAAAACGCTACAGCTAATGCATTAGGGCCACATCATTCGATTAGACACAACGCAATGCGCCGCGTTTTACAACCACGATGCATGTGCCCGCGCAAGTGCTAATGGCCAGTTCTGTCAACTTATTGCACATAATGTATATATAAATTCAATTTGAGTGATGGTCGACAAAGCGTTATTACAGTGAACTGCGTGCTGGGCTGTTTTCCTTATGCATTCAGGGTTGGATCAGTAGCGTTGAGCATCGCTGCTAATCTGCATATAGAGTGGCAGGGAATTGCAGGAGCGCATTATTGGCTTCATGGATTAAATGCTTCATTCAAAAATTATTGTGGGGCTGTTTTGTGAATGAAATGCGTTTTCATTATTGCCGCTGTACATTGTACAAAAGTAATGACTGTTTTTTTTGTTTGTTCATTTGCAATTAAAGAGACACACCATACATTTATTGAGATACACATTTATCACTTTAATAGACTTCCTGAAGCACTGCTGATTCCATTATTTGATTCAGAATTGAAAACATCAGAGCAGGCTCTTCGTCTAAGTAACTACAATGAAAATTCCTGTCCATCATGTCAAGTGAAGAACGCATGCCAGTCACTTCTGGACAACTTTTCTGACATAAAATAAAATACACTACATAGCGCTTTTGGCCTCTTGGGCCCAATGCGTCTTCAATGTCCACTGGCCAGCGTCTTCCTTTAGGGACATTTTGAGTGCCCCTAAGAGATGAAAGAGAGGATATTTTGAGGCCAGCTGTAATAACACCTCTGTGCCAGATGTCTTTGGGATGGAAAGGAACAGTTGGATATGTGCACTGCAAACTGTTTGGAGATAGGGGTCATAAGGTTTCGCTAACCTACAAACACACAATACTGCATTTTAATAGAGTTCAAATTACCTTACAACATTAAAATGAGGAATGCACTTTTATGTCATTAGAACTGCTCGCCCTTTCTGTTGTTGTTGACCAGTCCAAACACTATTTGTTTAGTAAGCCAAATGAACCAGTCTTAAATCCTCCCATGTCATTTGATTCTATTGAACCAGCTTACCAAAATGATTTAAATGAATAGTAAAAAAGTTTCATACCGGTTTCATGAAAATACATTTAAACCTGTTTATTCCCGTCCTCAGGAATTTGAGCAGTTTAACAAGCGGCTGGCTGATGTGTCCAGACACGTGCGCACCCCCCTGGCCGTGTCCAACGTGCTGTGGGAACACTGTATCCGGCTGGCCAACCGGACCCTGGTGGAGGGGTGAGTGAGTCACCGAACAGCCTCTCTCGGACTACATTCACACACACACACACACACACTCGCATCCCATTAGTATTCAGAATGTCAATATAACAAATTTGGAACCTGTGAATAATCGGAATGTCAATATTCCAAATGATAGCGAAATATTGACATTCCAGATTATTGAATAACAAGTGGAATATGTGCGTGCTTGTAAACTTAGTGGCTGCCAAGGGTGTCTGTGTGGCCCTGTTGATTAACTTGCTTGCTCGATTTGCTGACGCTCGTGTCCCTACCACCTTTCAATGTCTCTTGCATTATATGAAATATCGATAGAATACCGTATTGGTGTGCTGCCCGTGGAGAGGCCTGGCATATTGCAGCAGTAGTTTGGACAGAGCTATCTAAAATCACTCATGGTGGTCAGAACCTCGGAAACACTGATATATAAGTAGTATTGACGGTTGCACCGAAAGTTCCCTAGTCAGCCATTTTGACCGTCTGGAGGCTTCAACAACCGTGGCATCTCAAGATACTCCTGCGCCAGGTGGCGACGCCAGTGGGTGATCCGGCACACAGCAGAGGGAAATAAATCTGCAAACACAAACGCTGTTCACCCAATTATAGTTTACAGCTGCACTTTATCACTCCGCGATATGCTAATGTGTGTTGCCGTGAAATAACAGATTTACAGTTTTGAGAATTAGGGAGGTGTTGAAATATTAACATGCACTTTTTATTCATGGTTTTGGCATTGTCGGTTGTTGCTTCCAGCCTGTAGTCGTAAATATATATACCCTGAGACTGGCGTTCTGGGGTTATTGCATCACAGCGATTTGGACTCCAACACTCGCTCGTCTTCCCAGAATATTCGATAGAGGCGACGATCGGGGGATTCACATGTCTCTCCCTGTGTTTATCCTTTGGTAGCTTTAGCATCTGTGAGTCAGACATTAGAAATTACCTTTTTTCTAGCGTGTGGTGTCAGTCCCCTGTGGAACTTTTAAAAGCCAGGATTAGTGGGGTCTCGAAGGCCTTGCGGTTGCCAGTTGTCGCAGACTCCCCCCTCCCCCCCCCCCAGGACGACCTGTCGAAATTTCTCCCGCCCCCCCGTGTTGGCAAGCCTCGACCTTCCAGCAGAGCATCTTATGCTTCTGGTGACCGGTTGGAGAAGCCAATGGCTCCCTTGATCTGGGAAAGACCTGTACAGAGCGCTTCACCGCCTCGGTCAGAGCTATTGGCAACAGGATACTGCCAGGCTAATGTACAGTATACTGTATATTCCCTGCTCTCATTTGTCTCTCTGCCAATACATACTTACTGCATACGGTGTTGGGATGAAAGTTTTGATATGTCTATTCAGACAGGTTGGGCTTGAGTTGGCATGTTGGAAGAGAAGTGAAAAGGTCATAGATTAGGGTTGATTGAAGTCTAAACTCAATCAACCAAAGGTTGTGAAACAAATGTGGTGATGCAGAATGTCTTACAATGGATTCTAATGATATCCTGTTAGTTACCTATCAAGCTTCCCGCCAGCCAGATCGTTTGGGATTATGTCACCAGATTTTTAATCCATCCAGGGTACAATTATACCTGGTCACTTTGCTAGTGACTCTATAAGAACCCAGAGTGGTACAATGCTTTGTGTAAAATGGGTGTTTTGCTTTCCAATTTGTATTTAGGCAAGGTCTCTTAATAGACTTTGAGACTGGTAAAGTAATTAAAAACATTGCCGAGTGTGTAAAGTACTGTGGCTGCTTTCAGTAAGAACAATACATTAGGTAAAAAGACGGGCCCTGTTTTTCAAAGCCAGCATTCAGGCACTTCTCCACCTATAGAGCAACAGAACATTGAAATAGTTTATTAGCAGTCTGTGATGCTTGAGAATCTCTGCCTCTGTGACACAGTTGTGTCCATGATCTCCTACTGTATCTCATTCTCCTCTGACAGTGTTCAGAATCGTTTGAATCCTCTATGGCACAGTGTGCCCTGTTAGTCCTGTCTGTGTCCACCTCTTCTCTTTACAAGGGTCCTTTCCTCCGAGAAATGGCTTGGAGAACTCTACTAGGAGGCCCCAACTACTCTTGAGGGGCATTGAGGGACGGCACTGATAGAGGAGAGTTTGAGATAAAGAGACAACTGGTTGACATGACAAGGAGAACGAGGTTAATGAAAAGGAAAGCTTAAGTTGGGAAGTCAACAGATTTTACGCATTTTCCCCCCGATACACCGAATCATAACTGTCCACGCCAAGCAGGACATGAAGCAGTAAAACACATTTGTGTTTTACTGCTTCGGCATGATGCGCTGGCTTGTCCTGTACACGTTTATTGCGATTATTATGATTCCCTCATTGCTAGGTTGTAATCAATTGTGTTTTTCTGCACCAGTTGACGGATATGATACAAAGATAGAGGACTGAGAGGATTGTCCAAACAAGGTCGGACATTTGTATAGGCCCAACCCACATGGCACCAGCTTACAATAGAACACAAGAACAGCATGTTCGTTGCACTGTAGTAAGTAAAATACAGCAGCTGTTTTAGCTCAGTACTTTGAGTTTGATACAGTGGGTGTGAGTGCTGTTAAATTTTGTTACTGGCAGCATCTGATCTGCCAGTGGAAAGTGTTCCACACAACACGCTCTGAAAGGTACCCTCCTCGATTTGTGTCTGGAATTGCTTCCACACACACACACACAGACACACACACACACACACACACACACACACAGCTCTCTTAGGCATCACACCATTCTCTACCCCTCCTGCTACAGACATGTGTACTTTTATGCACAGTCGTGTCGCAAAAAGCACAACGGGGAGCTGAAGACCCAATCTAGCTCGTTTTGACAGACACTCAAGAAAGACAGACATCCCACCGAGACTCGCTGAGCTCACACAGAGCCACTGCATGACCACTATTGGGGTGGATGTGTCCATTTGAAGCGTAAAACGTTTGTATAGTCCCATCACAATCACAATTTAAGCCTCGCCTTTCATTGATTTTGTGTTGAAGTTGTTTCATTTAGACGTTTTACATAATTTATTTATACTAAACTCTCTTCTAGAGACTGGTTTTATTTCACTTTCTCCACAAAACTAAATGCATTTACAAGCTGTTGGCTTAAGACTGGCACAAACTGAAGCATTATCTGGTACAGTAGATGAATTTGATTTGATGCATGAACAAGGTACAGTGAAAGCAGGAAGTTCGAGATGAAACAGAAAGGACACATAATGTACAAGCACTGCAATGTGTTCTGTACAGTTCTGCCTGCAACTTGCCCTGAAGATATGAACTTAAGTTGTTTTAATATATTACAGTGGAATCATTTTTAAAGCACAGTGCTTCCCAAGTCTTAAATCAGCATCCTAATGAGACCTTATAATGTAAATCAGAATGATTTGATGTGGAAAAATGTTTTCTTTTACTTCGTAGACCAGAAATATCAGTTTATGCTCCTATAAATACTTACAATTACAAGTAGTATGCCCTTAGTAGTATGCCTTTAATCTAAATATTAATGAATGGCACTAGTGCAAACTACATTTCTAAGCAGAGCTGCCAAGTTTCACCAAAAGTTTTGAGTGAGATTACATGTTTCGGGGGCGGGCAATTTCGGGGAATTATTTATTAACAATGAGACTTTGAAGATTCAAGAGACGTTTGAATGATAAAAATCTGTTCAGAATTATGCGCGTGGTCTTACTAAATAACGCGCCAGAGCGCTCTGCCTCACAACATGGAGGAATGACCCACAATCTCTACAAAATATAGCAACTAGCTAGACTTTAGTCCCCTGAACATTACTAGCTCACAGTATTAATTAGTTCACAGGCAAGTGATTTTGTTTAGTTGTATTTTATTCTACAACATAATAAAAACATAATTAGAATGATCAAAAATGAGGTGGTTACCCGACCTTCCACTTCAGTTGAAAGACGGCATTCAGGTCACAACAGCCCTTTTTCCATTTCACCGTTTCCAAGTCGAGAATATTGTGCCTTCGTGGAATGGGATATATATATATATATATATATATATATGTATGTGTGTGTGTGTGTATGTATGTATATGTGTATATATGTGTATATATGTATATATATATATATATATATATATATATGTATGTATGTATGTATGTATGTGTATA
>JAOEHI010038637.1:0-22467 GCA_025447815.1 Percopsis transmontana | reverse complement strand
TTTATTCTGTCTCAGTAACTCTGTGTGAGACGCTTTACTCTTCCAGGTGAGAGAGAGAGAGAGAGAGAGAGAGAGAGAGAGAGAGAGAGAGAGAGAGAGAGAGAGAGAGAGAACAAAAATCAGCCAGCCATTCTTTCCAGCTTATGGAAAGAGTGGCTGGCTGATGTTATAGACAGCGGTTGGGTTTTGTGCGTGTGCGTGTGTGTGTGTGTGTGTGTGTATTAGCGAGCACACATGTACGTGACATCCTTCCGTGTGTGCCAGATAAGCCAGTCAGGTGTTGGTTTTGTGTTTGACATATTTAAAGGCCACGCTGTCATGCTGTGACAGTGATCCAGCACAGTGACCATTGTATGATATTAAAATGTGTCTATTTGTATTCATGGCAGCTGTCCGTGGTGACATTCAGTCAATTGAAGGGACGATAAATAATAAAATGATGATGAGATTACATTCCCTAGCCTCTCACAGAGGCAATTGATAGGACCCGCACTCCATTTGTGAGCTATCCATTACATTCCTTAATTCCCTTTGTTGTCACCTTTTCTCCCGATGTCTCTTTGTGTGATTAAAGAAAATAGCTGTCCAATAGCTGTAAATCACTTTACTCTAGTATGGTTTAGCAATGTCTCTAGTACAGTTTTTACCTCTAGTATGGAGTCTTTGTGGTTTAGGAATGTCCCCTTGCCGGCAGCGCCCTGGGTTTATTTACCAACTCAGGGAGTGTCTGGGGACATGTCTTCCCGTTGTTCTTCCTGCGTCTCCAAAGGCATGCATACACTGTAGATGTAGTGCTAATGTTAGCATTGAAAGTGCCAGTGCATGCTAGGGCCCGCAAAGCTACATGCGGTGGGCTATAAACCACGCCACATTAACCAGAGATGTGACAACCCCCCCCAGACGTCGGGTCAGACGGAGCTGGAGAACTGGATCACGGCAATCCACTCTGCCTGCGCCACGGCACTGGCTCGCCAGCACCACAGGGAAGACACTGTCCGCCTGCTCCGGACGGAGATCCGTAAGCTGGAGCAGAAGATTGACATGGACGAGAAGATGAAGAAGATGGGAGACATGCAGCTGTCCACCGTCACTGACACCAGGAAGAGGAAGACCATACTGGAGCAGGTACGGGTGTATTTTTGCTTGCTTGTTTGGAAGTCAGCCAGTGTGTGTGTGTTTTCCCTTCAAAAATGTCAGTAAGAGGGTTATGAGTTTTTGCTTGATGTAGGGGTTTAATCAGGCTTATGATGTGCTAATGCTTTGTTCAACAACTATATGTTTGCAGCCCATACAGCACACTGAAGAAAAATGTGTTGTTAATATATTGTACAGGATTTTTGATTCAGAAATGCATTTCTGTCTGATTGAACAACAGGCCAGTATTTGTTATTTAGCCTATTTATGAATCTAAATAAATCCCAGGCAGGCTCAATAATGTAAAGTTTTAAATTCGAAATAAAATACACAAAATCTGTAAATTCACCACAATCTGCATCTTTTTATGACAGACACCTTAGTAAAACAGAGACACACCAGTTATGATATGAGGAATTCTGTGTGGAACCATGGTATGCACGGCTTCACCTAACCCTGAGCGTCCTTCGTATTCAGTTGATTTGAGAACACCGCAGGGGTTTTTCAGGTGTGCACAGATGCACATCTTTGTACCTTTGAACTCTTTTAGGAATGCACAGAAGGCTGAGATTGAAATCTGTTTGCTATGTAGTTGTTATGCGTGGAGGATTTCATCAGGAAAAGGATAAATCATTAACCAAAAGATCCTGGTGCTCATTTCTACACACTCGCATATTGCTATTTATTCAGAACACATGTTCAAACATACTTTATGCATATACTGACAGGTAAAACTTGAATGTGTGGCTAATACTGGGAATGCTACTGGTTTTAATGACTATTTTTTCCATCCCATACACCCCCTTAAAACATGCATGCCTGGAGTTTCTCAATGTGGGTGTTTTTCTGTGGATGTTGTCTATGTGAGAAAGTATGTATGTATATACAAGTAAGCCTTTGAATAGAATTATTCTTAGTATAAGTCTTCACATTTCCACATGCGCTGTAACTTCCCAGACAATAGTGTGCATTTGTCTGCCTGCAACAGTTCAAATTGGATCGTGGATCGTACGATTGGACGTGGACGACACGTTTTAAAGACAAAAGAGAACAATTTTCTAGGTTTCTAAATTTGGTCTGTGCGTGTCAGAGTACATTATCACCACACTGTTATACTGTCTATAGCAATGGGACTGATTGGGAGTAATACTTCATAATAGTCACTCTATTTTTTTATTTTTCTTTCTGTCTGTCTGTTTTCTGTGTGTTTTCTATTAGCAGACCCTAAGCCATATCCATCCACTACACTGATATGAATCTAATTACTGTTAACTGTTAATGTTACATCATCTTGTGCCTCCCTTCTCCCTCCAGATCTTCTTGTGGGAGCAGAACCTGGAGCAGTTCCACATGGACCTGTTCCGCTGTCGGTGCTACCTGGCTAGCCTGCAGGGCGGGGAGCCCCCCAACCCAAAACGTCTGCTGGGCTTCGCCTCCCGGCCCACCAAGCATGCCATGGGGCGGCTGGGCATTTTCTCTGTATCGTCCTTCCATGCGCTGGTGAGACACACACACACACACACACACACACACACACTGCATTCAGATCCTTGTATTGGCTGTCTGTCAATGCCTGATAGGAAGACACTATGAAAACAAAGCATCCTGCCAATGGAGATCAGTGCTGGAGCTGAGTGATGCGTCCCCAGGCTAAGACCCGTGCTATTAGCTCGGCTCTCAGCACAGGGTTTCTGTTGTCACCTGGGGACCTCCAAGAATGTTCAGAATGAAGCGGAATGAGCGACTGGAGCGTCAGACAGGTTGCACGTCTGCAGTGTTTACGAGAACAGGCTGTTGATGATAGACAATGAGGAACAGAGAGCAGGGGAATGCACATAGACACAGGAACAGATGATGAAACGGGCGCACACACACACACACATGCACACACACGCACACACACAGACACACACTCACAAACTGACAACATAAACCCAGCCGATTTTGTTTTGTCCTGTGATTGGTGGATCAATATTGGGTCTGTTAGCAGCCTGCCATCCCTGAGGCGCTTTCCCACAAACAGGATTAACAGTGTCTGCTGGCGCCCCCCCAACCCCCCTTCCTTTGTCTCCTACTTTCTCCTCCTTAGGTTTTCATTTTTGTCTCACTTCACTTTTTGTTTCTCTCTCCCTTTCCAATTGGGATTATTGTTTATTGCCATTAAAATGTAAAAGTATGGGTCTGGAATTTAGCCTGGTAAGACCATCCTGGTTTCCTAGCTTCATGATTTGAGAGTTTCCTATCCGGAAACTCTCCTTTCAAAGTCCTTTGTCATAGTGGCGGTGAAAATAGTCTGAAATAGTCTGAAAATAGCCCCTTTTGATTGACACAGCTCAGGGCTGAGTGGCTCACACTCCTAAACAGTGAGCCAGAGAGGGAATTTTGGGTTTTATGTGTGATTTCTGTGTGCTTTAATACAATTATGTAGTGTACCTTTAAGTGAAATACAATATTTTTACTGATATTTACACCTCATGTTGAGTGAATGTTACCATAAGAGTTTCTGTTGAGGTCATCATCACATCATATTGCCTCTTATCCACAGGCTAAAGGTAAGTGTAATATAAACTGGTTCTCTACGTGTCTCCTGAGGACAGTTTGACCTATCCTGTGTGAAGTGTGATACTCCAGAATGACAGCAGTTAACACACCCACACAGGCTTGAGCAGTATTCATCCATGTTTCATATACTGTAGCAAGTCAGTGATGCTCATATCTCAAAACCTTACTGTGAATTACCCCAGAAATGCCAGAGCAATTTCTAGTGACATGAGGGAAGCAAGTGTAGAAGCTTAAGATTTATGTTTGTTTTTTGTGTGCTATTAATTCATAGAACATATAACTCAGAAGGCCATATTACAGTACATCACATCAGTTGAAGGCATTCATTTATTACAATTACAGTGAGTACAATACAATACAACAAGTATTACAAGGTGCAGGGGTTAGGCATCTTGCAAAAGGAGCTTATACGTAGGCCAACACCAGGGCTTGAACCTACGACCTTCCGGCTGGGAGTTGAACACCCACTCCACTGGACTATCCTGCCCCCTACTAGACTGTCCAGCACCTTTATTTGCCTTTCAACCCTACGGTAATCAAACAGTTTGGGGGATATGACTTGTCTTGTGAACAAATGGCAAAATATTGTCAGGATGCTATTTAAGTTAGAAAACTGTGTGTTTAGAAGGTAGATGTTACTTTCCCTGAACTAGTTCTTCTGGTTACTCAATAATTTATTGTATAAGCTAATGTTATAATGGACAATGAACCCTTGTATTGAACAGCATTCCATAAGAGCTGATCAAATATTCTTACAGCTCTAATCAAAACTGAGCATTACAAGATATATATGGATGATATGTTGCACCTGCAAATCATATTGAGAGTATCAGACAAAAAGCAGCTAAAGATATTGATCATAAAATACCCCGACCCCAAAGTATTGTATTGTACTATAAATTAACATATAAAGGGATACCACACAATAATCTAGACCTAATGTTTCCTCTTCATATTGTAGGTGGCGGCCCGTACAGAATGCAGCGTGAGGAGGCGAAACCAGGCTATACCCCGCACCTCCATTAAACGGCGTAGTCGTTTCTCCTCCTTGTGGGGGCTGGACACCACCTCCAAGAGAAAGAGCAAGGGTCACCCCTCCATCAACCAGGCATGTATCTGCCTCAGCCTCTAAAACCTTCACGCACCTCTGCATTGTCTTGCTAGACACGATGAGTTGTAGGCAGGCTGTAACCGTAGGTACTAATAGACCATAGACTACATACTGTATCTGTTAGTACACCAGCGAGGTAGAATAGGGAGTATGTGCACCGACCCTGGGTTACACTATTGGTCTTTTCTTAACGACAAATGTAACTTTTGTTATGTTCTGTATATCAATCTGTCATATATTTCATGATCTATGTTATTACATATTCTTTAATTGTGAAACAAGTGATCACATTTTCTGATAGATCATGATGTGTTTGTAGTATTACAGTAAGTTGTCATATTGAACCAGGGATTGTGGTCTGTGTGGTTGCAGGTGTTTGCTGAAGGGACAGAGCCTGTGAAAAAGCCATTGGAATGCATGTTGGAGGATTCCACCAGTGAGAAATCTGTAAGTGTTCGGACAGTTTTAGACACAGGATCTGATGTAACTGTCCCTTGTGTGTGTGTGTGTGTGTGTGTGTGTGTGTGTGTGTGTGTGCGTGTATGTGCTGAGAAGGGGATCAACAGAAGGTTTAACTTTGAGGATTTCTCTCCAAGTCAGATAAGCCTTTCTTTCATTCTTTCTTTCTTTCACTCTTTTTTTCGTTCTTTCTTTCTTTCTTTCTTTCTTTCTTTCTTTCTTTCTTTCTTTCTTTCTTTCTTTCTTTCTTTCTTTCTTCCTACCTACCACCTTCCCTCCCTTCTTTATTTATTTCCTAATACCCTCAAGCCTCTTGTTCCGTCCTCAGCCATAGAAAAGCCATGACAGGTATCAAGTGAAAGACAAAACTACATTCACGTCAAGTCTTTATATTGTTCCTAAGGAACAACCAGGCAGGTTCTCCCTCTTGATGGGACAATTCGTCATTTTGCCCCACTGTGTATATAGAGCCTTCCAAAACACGAAAATCGCCCTGATTTGCTACTGCAAACTGACTTGCTTTGTTTGAAAACAGTTTGAAAACAGTTTGAAAACTGTGTGCGTGGGGTTGGGCGAATTTCAGGGAGGGTGGGGGAGCGAGCTGTGGGTGAGCGAGACTAAATTCACGTTCTCTGGGGCGCCACAGTCCCGCCCTGAGATTTTAGGTAAGGGAGGGGTTGGTTGCGTTCTCGTGTTTTCAGGTGCGGGAGGGGTTGCTTGCATCATTATGTTTGAAACCAAAACAGCATTGTTTCTCTAGCGGACGCAAAATGTTCTCTGATTACCCCTTTAAATATCTACCTTCTGTATATACACTTTTTTTCGGTCATCCTTTTCTACTGCCTCTAACAAAAAACTAAAATGAAACAATAAAAAACAAACTTTCAATCTCATCTAATGGCCTGTGCTTACGATAATTTGGTATAGTTTCCTTTTTGGAATCAAATCAAAGAAGGCAAAATTTAGTTCTGAAGAGTGAGGAAGGCTTCTTTCAAAATCAGAAATAATTTTGCTGTAGGCAATTATCTTGTGATTGTTTGTTCTTCCCAAACCACTTTTATGAGAACCTCTGGCCATCTGGTGCACTTTTGTTCTGTATAATATAAAGGGGACTTCATTCGACCCCGAGGCCACAAAGACTCCAGCACATATTACTGCTGTTCCACCTCCTTCCACCTCCTTCCACTTACCCAGCATCAATTTGGTGACCCGGCTTTTCGGATGGTGGGATATCTGGGTGAAACATAAAAATAATTGTGCAGTCTTGTTTGTTTTTGGGTCTTTCTAAAGCTCCTATTATTTTAAAATTTCATCTTATCTTATTGTATGGTATCTTATCTGGTACCTTCTCTCATCTGTTTGGTCTGTCCATTTTTCTAAACCAGTTATTGCAATTTTGCTCATGACAACCAAGCTTCTGTTTTTTTCAGGTCTCTTATTTCATCAAACTAATACCCCCCTTAATAGCTAATCAATGATAATAGCATTAATTTCTCTGCCTCATTCTCAGCTGTCTTCCTATGTCTAGACCTATTTCTAAATCAGCCTAAAAAAAATAACATGTTTTTTCTTCATGGTGCAGAAGCCTCAGGCTAGTCTGTCTATCTGAGTCTTCCTGCTAATCCCACTGAGACCATTTTGATTCTATCCATTCTGAGCATCAGCTACTGTACAATATCTAGTGTAGCACAAAAGGTGTGCTTTAATTTTAATTAAAAAAAAGAAAAGACAGATTTATTTGACTAAATACTAAATGTTATGTATCAGGTTCAGATCTTTCGGGGACGTCTTTCTTTGTCCTTGGGAGTAAATCTTGGAGAGGAGGAATCAAAGTAGCTGTGCATCAAATGACACAGTCATAGGTAAAAATAGACAGATGCCCATGGGCTGTGAAAAGGACAGCCATGCAAGCTCCATATTTGATGACCCAAGCTCAGTACATCTCTTTAGAGGAGAGTGGGAGGGCAGTGTAGCAGCCTGCTGTCACAAGTCTGCAGATGGAAGTGGATTCTGCGTGGCTCTGACTGTGGAAACCCCAGCTTCTCTACGGGGGATTGATTTTCTTCCACCCACACACAACTTCAGCTGGTTAGGGTCTGGGAACGCAGCACTTACACACATAAGGAGGGAACGCCTCTGATTGGATGGAGGAAAGGGAAGCTTCTAAGTGCGCAAAGAAAAAAAGCAATTCTTTACTGCAAAGTTCTTAGTAGATAGCTTGATAAAACAATATTTAATACATACCATTTGTTCTCAGCAAACTAACAAGGGTTTCCCAGTTGCATGACCGCATGTTTGTTTTGGACTGTCTCAGGGAGGGAAGACAGGGCTTAGTTTAGCAGGCTGCCTAGGCTACGTCGGCCCCCAACAGAGGCAGCGTGGATGGGCCATGAGGGGAGCCAGATGGTGCCTGGGAGGGCTGGGGAGTTCAGGGTGTAGGAGGGGGAGGTTTGAGTTGTTGGCCCCCCCTGTCTGCTATCTGTCTGTAAGAATGTGTGTGTGTGTGTGTTTATATACCGTACATGCTTGTCTCACAGCAGCCAAGTCTAAGTTCATTCAAACGGTGGTAGCAGATTGTTAGCTCTCGGCTGATTGTGTGGCGTCAACGAAAGATGGGGCGAGGGAGTTAATAGATCGGCGGAGAGACAGAAGGTGAGCCGCTGACGAATTGGGGGACGGAGTGGGGGTGGGGGGTGACAGAGGAATGAAAGAATAAAGGGGGGGTCTGGGCGCTGTAACCCGATAGCGGCAGATAAGTTATCAGAGGGGCGCAGGCGGAGGTCCCGGACGGGGAGAGGCGCGAGGCAGGCAGAGCGGGGAGTGACCGACGCGGCCGACAGATTGTCCGAGGTCAAAGTGACGGGCGGAAAGGTCCCAGACCGGGGCCTGTACATCAAACGTTACCATGGAAACACATATCCACACACACACACACACACCCATTTACAGTAAACGTGTGCACACACACGGACACAACTGCAGTGGCATGCCACAGAGAGAGCGAGAGATGGAGAGAGATGGAGAGAGATGGAGATGGAGAGAGATGGAGAGAGAGAGATGGAGAGAGAATGAGAGAAAGAGAGAGAGAGAGAGAGAGATGGAGAGAGAGAGATGGAGAGAGAGAGATGGAGAGAGAGAGATGGAGAGAGAGAGAGAGAGAGATGCCCCCATGAGCACAAATCAATTTGATTCAGTAACCAGATCGCCTGCTGCCTTCACTCCCATCAATCTAAAACAATCTGGTTTGTTTTGACAACAAAAAGAAACACCCTGATAAATTGGGACTGAAACGTAGCATCAGTTATTTAAATTTCACAACGGGAATGGTGACTGATGGGAAATGTTTTTATTCCCTACATTTTCCATCACAAGTTTAATCAAATTAGACTGAATGTAACATCTTTATTTCAAATCATTTCATCAATTATGCTGACTTCTGTTTTTCCTCAGACAAATCTGCATTAACATTGTGTGTGTGTCTGTTCAGAAGGAGAAGGAGAGCTCGGTCAAAAGTCTTCCCCAGCACAACGTGGACAGTGACATCTGGGTTCCTGATTACCTGACACCCTCCTGGGTGTGTCTGCCCAACGACCAGCCTGTCCTGGTCATTATACCGCCCGGAGAGACCGCCTTGGACGCGCTCAATTCTGTCTGTGCGGTGGGTAATTAGTCAATACTCTCTGGTGGGTAACTAACTGTGTTACTGGCTTCATGTTTCTCAAAGGTGCAAGTAACTTGAATCTAGCCTGTGTGTGGTGGTATATTTTTTTGGAGCCAATTCACTTCCCATTACCTTTACTTTTGAGGGTTGGACCATAAATGAGCTCCTCCTCTGCTGCCTTTGAGCAGTGCTCCAAATAGAGGGGAGGGGAACCCTTTTTTATTTTTACATGTCTTCTTAAATGTTGAGATTAAAGTGGCAAATGTTTGACTTGGGCTGATGAGCAGTTTCTCCCGAAAACAGTGGTTCTTGTATTGTATAGTAACACCTTCAGGTTGCTGTGCCACTGCTAACCATATCATTAAATTCCTATGACCTGTGCTACTTAGAATAAAATAACAGTGTGTACATGGCGCATACATATAACATATTTAAGAAAAAAATAGATGATTGTATTTATATTTTTAAAAGTACATTTTAAGAGAATAAACAACGCACTATTTTATAATAAGCGCAGAAATGTGGTTATAATGACTGGGTGACTTGCCACACCCTTTTTATTTCAAAGAACGCACATGTGCACATCTCTATCGCAAAGAAATGATCACCAGTGACTCATTACATAGCATTGCTGGTTTATGTGTCTGTTAGGCATACCAGAAATGGTTATGCAATGTTCTTCTGGCAGCAGAAACTGCACAATATGTGAATGTCAGCATTATATTTAACTCATCACAGGCCTTCAAAAATACATCATTGATAAATAGACTTAGATCAGTGGTGCTGTATTTATTTGGGAGGAGAAATCTACCCTGCAGTGCGCTATATAATTCTCTGTGAATGCCTAACAGAGAATTTTAGCATAGCTGGGATGGGTAATGGAGGCTATTGTGTTTCTGGCGCTTCTGAAAGGGCAGAACAGGAACTGAATGGATGTTATGTCTGAATCCAAGCAAACTGTGGTTCGTAATCACAGTGTCTTTTTTTCCATACTAATTATGTACAGTACTTAAATTACCCCTACTCTCTCTCACACATGAAGAAATGATTGTATCATTATAAACCTTTATAAGCATAAATCAATTTGACTCAGTAATCACATATCCTGCCACCCACAGAAGAAACTACACGCACGCACACGCACATACACACACACGCACGCACGCACACGCACACGCACACACACCTACACACACACGTGTCTTGACAGACCCTTAAGTGGAACCAATACATATCATTAGTAATCATGAAGAATATTCTAGTGTCTACAGTGTCACTGTACGTGTGTGTGTGTGTGTGTGTGTGTGTGTGTGTGTGTGTGTGTGTGTGTGTGTGTGTGTGTGTGTGTGTGTGTGTGTGTCACAAAGAACTGGAGCGCTCTGTATGTGTGCACACACATGACAGTAGATAAACACGCATGACTGGGCAGGTACATGTCTAGAATCTACTGCTAGCAGGAATTCTACTGTGTGCTGGTGGGTTCTAGGGTACTAGTGCTAAGGAGGTCGGCGGGGGGGGGGGGGGTGGTGTTACTTGGTGGGATTAGATCAATATTAGATCAATCACAGGACAGGTTTGGGTCGTGGCACTGGGAGGATAAACCACAGACGGACAAACGGACAAAATGTGATAGCCTGCTGACCTGCATATCGTTGACCTTGAGACGACAAGCATTTGGTTTTTAGCCTTTTAAGTCTTGTAACTGTCTGTGTTTTGGTCTGCAGGCCCATAAACTAGACCCCTCCAACCACTACCTGCGTCTGAAGGTGTGCACCAAGGAGCAAATGCTCCTCTATGTTCCCAAACCTGAAGAGGAACTCTCTGACCTGGTGAGAAAACACACCCCATGGTGCATGATTGATGAATATGGTTAGGATTGATTTGCAGTACAGATGAAATTGCCCAGATGCCAAACAACCCACTACAGCATGTGATAAATTATGCAAAGTAGGTTTCTATGTGCACAGTGAAATGTGTGTGTGTGTGTGTGTGTGTGTGTGTGTTTGTGTGTGTGTGTGTGTGTGTGTGTGTGTGTGTGTGTTATTATTCTCTCTTTGAAAACACCATCCACAATAAGGCCAAAACCCTACGTTACTTCTCTCTGTCCCAATGCTCTGCAGGTGACCCCCTGAACACTGTTTCACAGTGCAGTCATTGTACAGTAGGACGTCCCTCTCGTGTGCTCTCTTAGTCATTTCTCATCCTCTCTCACACTCTTTTATCTCTTTGCTTTGATCCGTGAATCCCTTCAGTTAGGTTCACGTGGGGCCTGTAATATTTTCTCATTACTGTTTTGCTGCTGTGGCAGGAACACTGCCGGCTTCTGTCCCTTCATGCTTCTTCATACACACAGCTGTGCCGATGTGTGCTCACAATGTGAGGTTAAAGCCTCCTAAGAGGAGAAACCCTTTTACCCACATGACCTGGGTTCTGACCCCACAACCGTCATGTTCTGTTGCCCCGTTAAGAAGCCTGAATAATTCATGGAGCTGTCCGCCTTCTATTATGACTGATGAGGCGACCTTGACCCCACTGTACAAGAACACTGCTGTCTTTCCACATTTTGACCAATTAAATCCTGTATATTCTTCCATTCACAGATCTACAAAGAGATTGAGATTTGCACCAAGACAACCAAGGTGAAACGTTTTGACAAAACGGAGTGTTGCACCATGGGATATGGTAATGATATGATTTCTTTTTAATGAACATCAATATTTTCTGCTGAAGTCTACAATACTGTATCTAATGGCTTTAGTAATGGGCTTTATGAAGTCAGGCTTAGTTAATGACAAAAGGTTGATGGGCCAATAGGATATAATAATACTCTCTATTAGGCAATTAGCTTTGCTGAATGTATAGTGTGCTGTCACAACTGCTGGAGCCTTTGAAAATGTTAAAAAGTTAAGTTTAAATAAAACATAACCTCTTTTGTTCTTCTTGATCCCTATGTTCTGGATGTAGAGGCCCATTACTAGTTTAATTGCTGTTATTCTATTGCGTCTTTCTTTATTTTGGATTCTCTGTTGTTTTTTTAAATGATGTAAACCAGTTTGAATGGCCCAGTGTGTGAAAGGTGCTATAAAAATAAACTGGCCCTGCTTTGTCATCTATCTGTCTATCTATAGGCTTTTCTGTGTCAGTCGTAGACGACGAGGGGACTCGACAGCTGCACATTACTGAAGTGAAAGTGACAGGATTAGCCTCAGCCAAAGGTGTGTATGCCTTCCTACCTTGTATGTGTTTACTGTGCAACACACACCTGACCTTTAACGCACCTAAGCTGACCACACGTGCTGTAATGACGTGGGCTATATAATGTATATATTCTTCACAATGCAGTGTCCCGTGGTTCATCGAGGCTAAGCTAACAGAAATGCTGTATTGTTTAGAGGAGTCTGCCCTGTGGCTTATATGCACCACAGCAGCAGGATAAAAAAACAACTCCTTTGTACGGGCTGTTGGGCTGTTTGCATGGTGAAGTATGCTAACCCCTCCCCAACCTTTGTCTTGTGTCTGACAGAGAGAGAGAGCGATCTAATGGATTATAAAAAAATAAACACCCAGTGGTTCTGTGGATGCAACTGTAGCCGTATAGAAAATGACATGCCCCACTCTCCTGCCCCAGAGTGTCACAAGGTTACTCATGTGTGAGATTGTGTCCTCAAATGCATTAACATTCTAAATGCAGCTAGCCTGCAAGGCTGTCCCCGTAGCCAGAGGATATGACCGTACTAGCTTTTACCTTCGCATGGGAGCGCAGATGGAAAGGCCTTGTGGCAGCCTGACAACACACGACGACCATTCGGAATATTATACTGTATAATCCTGAATCACCGCATTAAGTGTGTCAGCTGTAGCAGTTGTGTGTCTATGTGTCTACATGATACTTTGTGTGGGGGGAAATGAATGGGAAGTGAATGTGATTTAATTACTGGAGGCTATATGGAAAAACCAGGCCAGCTTTAGACATGGAGCCCCAACGGGTCTCTCTCTCTCTCTCTCTCTCTCTCTCTCACTGTCTCTTTCACTCACTCACTTTAATTTCCTTCCCCATTACAAATGTGTGCACACAAACACGCACGCACATAAACGTGCACACATACGCACACACACAATGTAGTAAGGCCAGTGGGGTTATCTGTCTCTGTCCAATAAGGGCTCTAAACTGCAGCTGACATTTCACATCACAGACAACTAGGTCATAACTTAGGGCTAAATGTGCGTGTGTGTGTGCGTGCATGCGTGTGTGAATGCTGCACGTAATGCATTATATAATATATGTCACAGTGGGTCACAATGCCTGCTTTTCTCTTTAGGGAGTACAAAATGAGAGTGAGGATCAAATGAGATTGAAGTCTAAATCCCTGGATAAATAAAAAGAAATGGTGTGTGTGGTGTGGGGTTTCCCATAGTCTTTTTTCTAGCCTGTTTACTCAGGGCAGGTAAATAGCTGTGAGTTCCCCATAACAGCTGTCACAGCCAATCAGATTCAGATTCACTTTATTAGCCATTTGCAGTGTAACCTGCATTGGAAAAAAATGTGCAAGTAGCTCAGAGTGCAAAGTCAACGTCAACACATCAGAGGACACAACATAAAAAACAGACAAACAAAGCCACATGAAGCCTCAATATTAAAAATGCTCAATATAAAAATGCTGTACCATGAAATCCAATCAGTATCATCGTATCATTCTCACTGCAAATTGGTTGGCTGATTGAGTGCTAATTCTCAATTAGGCGAGCAAGGCACAGGTGGTCAGTGGGAGGGGCTAGAGAGAGAGCAAGGAAGTGTTTCAAATATACATGGCAAAGCTAGCATGACTATAATGCCATTGGACAAGAAAAGAAAAGAATTTCACACAACAGTAATGCTAGATCAGTATTAGCCTCTGGCAAAACAGTAGGTGGGATTAATTTTTAATGTGTAGGAAGTGAAGTCCATTATACAGCTATAGCTGTTATAGAGAAACAGCAAATTGAGTGTTTCTCATAGCAGTCCTACTAAAATCCTAACAATATGTCATGCACTGTACCAGCTGAGATGCGTCTCTGTTTCACAGGTTTGAGGGTAGGTGATGAGATCGTTTTGCTAAATGGTAAGCCTGTGTCTGCCCTGCAAATGGAAGACATGAGGGATGCGTTTGTTAGCCCAGCGTTGTTGACCCTGAGCGTCAGTACCCTGCCCCAGCTGGACCCCCGGCTGTTGTGCTCCCAGCCCCCGCGGAGGTCTGAGGGGGAACAACTCTACGCCACAGACATCTTCTCCCAGAGCCAAGGTACTGTAAAGGACCTCGTAATGACGCCCTAACAGTATAATTGAGTACAGTATGTTATTCTGGCAGACTTTTTTATGTATGACTTTTTATTAAAACTGTAGTTGCATTGAGGTTTGAGTGTTACCTTTGCTTGGTAAGGATTTGGGATTTTATGACAATATTTTCCTATTGATTTACATGTGTCGGAAACAAACCTTGCCTGCCTTTGACATATCAGGCTTGGACAATATATCATTAGTGTGTCTATATTGCAAGTTGCTTTATATTGTTGTGTAATGGATGTTCTTGTTGAACCAGAGTGGCCAGTTTGTTGTATGGCTTTTAATAATTTTGAACTTCACTTGAAACCAAGTCGGTCGTTGCTACATTAACTTCCACATTAGTCACAGGCTGCATTCAGTACAGTGTTGCGTTTAATTTACGTTCAATGAATGAAAACCGCAGTGGACTGAACGTCCGGTTAAACAACAGGGAGGAGTTGTATTGGATTGGATAATTGGATCTGTCAGCCTGGCTGATTAAAACCAATGCGATTGTTTGTGATCTGTCACGACCACAATACGCAGCCAGCGTATATGAGAGTGCATTCATGAACAAATACAATTAGGTAATTTAGCTTTTTTTTTAAGTATTATGGAGCAAGTAGGGGTTAGGCATCTTTCTGGATGCTAAGGTAGACCGGGCTTACTGGGGATCGGACCAGTGTCGTCTTGTGCAGTTAAAAAAGTTGACTAAACGTAGCAAACCGTTTGGTCACCTTACAGTAAGTGTCTTGTTCTGATTGGTTGAAGGTGATTCAATCGCCTTCCAATGATTTTTATCAGCTATTGGCACCGCCCCGCCACCCATAATGTGTCAATGTTTTTGTTTGGCTGAAAAACTTCCCTTTTGAAACTAGTTTTCAAATTTGTTTTTGTCTGGAATCTCACTGTGATGCTTTGCTTTGGGGGAATATACAGTAGGTGAGAAACATAAGCAGGGGTGAATGGGGAGGTCTCTGGTGCATGTCTGCTGTCTAACAGTCAGCCTGCAGGCAGCCAGCAGCTTTCCTCTGACCTGCTGTCTTTATCAATGCAAGGGCACCATTTGTATTCTCTCTAGGTTGGGCCGTGCTCTGCATGTTAGAAGTAACTGGCTTGTTTATTCATAACTTGTCAATGTTCATAACAATATGAATATTAATAACTGTGTTGAGGTGTCCTTGTGCAGGATATCATGCAGTGCTCAAACGGTCAGACAGATGTCTTGTCTTTTGACTTTTGTCTGTGATGATTGGATTGTGCTGGCAGTCTTTAAGCGAAGTTATGAAACTGGCAAGCACTCTGGTGTTGATACACAACTGCACTCTGTATGAGGTTTTTTAACATGACAGATGCACCAACCGTATTTAATGAATGATGAATAGTTTGTAATATGTTGTCACACGCAAACTGCAAAATATCCAAATCTGTGTTCTGTACACGATAAACATTTAAACGGTCTAGAAAAAGGTGAATTTGCATGCAGAGCTGTTCTTTCTTTGTACAGAGGACATCTTGGATGAGGTGTCGGGCCTGGCGGTCGACAGCGCAGATGACACCCTCGAAGCTGGACTCGGACTGGACCCCCAGAGCTCGGTGGATCCAGAAGACAAGACCTGCGCTGATGGAGGATATAAGGTAAGAAATGAGTTTCACATTTGAACACAGACAAAACCAATGAAGCACTTCTTGGGTGGGTCAAGGCCAAAAGGTTTGAGAGGCACAGTGGTAGCAGTAGTTATACACAGGCTAATTAGCGGATTAGCAAAAACCTACCGCAAGCGGATGAAATATCACACGGCCACTGTCGGCTGCATTGCACAACCAAGACAAAGACCAGTGTGACCCATATCGGTTTCTATGGATATGACGTGTGGCTCTGCGTTGCTGTTTGAAGTGAGGTTGTATTGTTGTATTACCTCGTCTCTCAGCCTGTGTAAATGTGTTTAGGATTTATGAGCTCTGGTCAGGTGTTTGTGTAATCTTCCAAAGATGACCTCATCGTGTGTGTGTGTGTGCGTGTGCGTGTGTAAAGAGAATAGGGATATCCAGTGAAAAGCTGGGAGAGGCTCTTTTTCTTTATGACAAAGGTCATTGGTTTGGCTTGAGGAATCCCTAGGTGAGGAATGTAATCATGCAACATGCTTATGCACACATGCGCGAACTCCACCACTGAAACATTGACAGTAATTTAGTAAAAACATTGGCAGATGAAGGCTCCCATCAAGATTATATTATTTGGCATTATTTGTCTACTGTAAAGGCTGTATATATTACATGATGGTGTGCAATAACATGCACAGCAGGTTCATTAGCTATGGTGTGAACCTGTCTCACACATACTGTACTGTAGAGAGTCATAGATGAGCATGGAAACAGATGTGTGTGTGTGTGTGTGAGCAGTGTCACTTTCTAATAAAGATGATGTCTGGTCTGATCAGGGGCAACGCAGTGATCGCTGGGACACGGCGTGTGCCAGTCGGTTGCCCTTGGATACGGCTGTCAATTCCATTACCCCGGCAATGCCTGATACACACTAACCATTGGAAACGTCTTTTTTTTCTTTCTTTCTTTTCTCCCCCCCACCCTCGCTGGCTTGTCAATATTCCTGAGTCCAAACGTGTTCCAGACGAGTTCATGGACAGGACTGTGTTCTCGGTGAATGTGTGTCGCTGAGCTTCAGCCTAGAAGTGGCGTTAGTGCCATGTCTCGAGACTAGACCTGTCAGACAGTAGTGGGACTGCCGCTTCAAATGTGCTATATTTATACTTTTATGAAGCACCATCATTTACCGTGGTGCAACATTGTCTCTAGTGCCTTTATAATGTTTTCAATGCATTAATACATTTGAAGAGGGCATTCTCTAAAAAATCTGAACTACAGTATCGGCACTTTATTACAGATTAAAGGCACACTACTCGATTGCATTACAGAACCTCCGATATGCTACTCCAGGTCACTGCTTATATAACACAACTGTCCATGAAAGTGTGTGCGGCAGTAGGGGGAGGGGTAGGAAAGGGTGCCAACCCATGCGCTCTGTAGAAGGAGGAGTAGAGTAGTGTGAGCCACTCAGTACTCGGGTACCGGAGGGTCATGCTCTTTCAGCGTTTTAAACCAACCAGTGTTTTTGTAATGCTGATTTCAACCACAAGGGAATTCCAGCTACAAATTGAGGAGTGTCCCTTTAACCTTGCTGTTTTCCATGACATCACTCCATGAGTAGTATTGACAATAATACAAGTCTACTTTTCTCACCTTCATCTCACCCTTCCTGTCACACGCTTTTTATTTATTTTTTTTTATTTTTTTGGCCCAGTCTCCTCGTCTACATCCACTGCATACTTAACCTGTGTTACACTGTCCTGTCTCCCTCCTTGTTTTTTTTTATTTTTTTTAAACCTGTGCTTCTGTCTTTACCATCTGGCCTTCTGTCGCACCTTGAGCCCCAATTTTTTTTTTCTCTCTCCCCACCCCCATCTATTTATCCGTCTCGCACCTTCTTCTACGCCCACTCTTCCTGCGGTTCATTACCATAAACATGAGGCTGCTGTTGGCTCGGTAACAACCCTCCTCCTTCAGCCCTACCACCCGTCTCTGAGCCCTGACCTGAGACTGGTCCAGACCTAGTCTGTCAGCACAGACCGGTCCAAAAAAATCATTGGGGGGGCTACAGAAACAGTACTGGGAAACGGGGTGTGTGAGATTTAACTAGCTGTAATTCATCTAGTGTATTCATCTAGTTTTGTTTTTATAAAATGTGTATACATTCTAATGTTTTTTTATTTTTTTTTAGATTCGTTTTTTTACTTTCCGTTTGTTTGACCACTTTATGTTGGTTTATGGGGTCGTGAATCTCAGAAGTTTGAAAGCCACTGCACAATTGATTTCCTGTACTATCCCTTTAATCAGGCTGTCTCCTCACCATTTTAAACAGCAGCGCCACACGGGGGGAGGAGGGAGGGGGGGGGGCTACATCTTACCTCATTTCACCCCGTGCTCCTGATCATGCTTTGGCATGGCTGAGAGGCAGGCGAGAAGTGGGACCATTTTAATTATCTTCACATTCTAATTACTAGATTCGCTGTCGTTTTGTAGAGATAAATGAGTGTTTCTATAGCCTGGAGGTGGGGGCACAGAAAGTTTCATTAGACAAAGGATAGAGCCGCTTCCTTAATATGATAAACCAACCAGAGGAGTGCTGATTGCTGGGGATAATGATTGTAAGGCGAACAGATATGGCAGTGATTGGTGGTGTTCTCAAAGGTGTAGTCTGGTTCATTGACTGTCGGTGGCGGTTATTCTAATTTTAATTGTCTGTACTGCTTAGGGCCATGTTAAATGAGAAGTGTATTATTGCGAGAGGTAGAATCTTTATTTTTTATTTTTTGGGGGTACAATTTGACGACGTTTTGAAGAGATAGGTGTGCGTGTGTCTCTCCCCCTCCATCCTCTTTGCTCAGCAGTTACAGGTCTCTTTGTCCTGGCTTTTTCCATTCCCTTGAATTACCACCTGCTTGCAATACCGCAGTTTTCCACTAGAGGAAGCCCTCTGCTTAAACAAACTGACGTCCAGATTTAGTTGTAGGGAACACGCAGTAGCTCATAACGTTATTATACATTTGTGTACTAAGTGAATTGTTTGTTACTGCAGACATTGATGGGGCTCATGCATAGATCTGGTACATGTCACATGTATCTTTAATCTTTTATTCGGTCAATCACATAAGATTAAATGGATAAAGTCTCCCACTCTCCGTCGTAGCTTATATCCCGTTATTACATCATAGATTTATGGATTTGCGTCTTTTTACCCAGATTTTCCATGCAACGTGAACTTTGAAGCTTTGTGAGTGAGACAGCATGAAGTCAAGAGGATGCCTGTATATTCTCAACAACCGAGCATCTCTAAATAATAATGTGGGGTGTTATGGTCTGGTCTAGTGGATCCAAACGCAGGGAGGCACAGAGATGTAGGTAGTAAGGGTATTTACTGGGCAAGTTCGTAGACGTGGTACAGGCGAGGTTCGGCAACAAAGTAAAAAGGTACAAAGAAGCAGGCAGGGTCGAGGTACAGGCAAGGTATTCCACAAAGGTACAAAGGGAGCAGGCAGGAATCGTGGTCGAAGAAAGAGCAAACAAGTCGAGAAGAAGAAGAAATACTAACATACGGGGGACTAGAAAGACAGGATACGAAATAATCTAGAACCAACAAACGGGAAACACAGGGTTTAAATACACATGGGGAGACACAGGTGAAAACAATAATCAAATCAACACAAGGAAACTAGAGACAGAAAACCATGAACGGAACACCACATGGAACACAGGGAAAGGACATACAGGAAAACAGACCTAAAATATGGAACTGCACCCAATAGTTCACAGAACATTACAGTAACCCCCCCTCCCCCTAAAAGCGCATCTCCAGATGAGCCAGGTGGGTGGGAAAACCACCGTGATGTTCCCACGTCCGCAATGAATGGTGGCTCTGCGGCGCCACAGAGCGCCCTCGTCGCTTCCAGACGCGAGGAATCCGCAGCGCCGGAAAAAGTCCAGGGGTCACTTCCTGCAACCGAAGTGCGGGAATGGGAACGGGAGTGAATTCCCGCTGCAGGAGTCCAGGGACGGGAGACACCTCCCACTTCAGGGGAACGGGAGTAGTTTCCCGCTGCAGGGGTATGGGAACGGGCATGGCCCCTGGCTGCCGAGGGACTGGAGCTGGAGCAGTCTCCAGCTGCCGAGGGACAGGAGCTGGAGCAGCCTCTGGCTGATGGAGAGCAGGAACTGAAGCTGCCTCCAGCAGTTGTGGGACTAGAACAAACTCTGGCTGCAGAGGCGCAGGAACTGGAGCCGCCACCGGGTGCCAAGGGGCAGGGGCTGGGACAGTCTCCGCCTGCCGGGGAGCTGGAGCAGGGGCATACTCTGGCTGCTGAGGAACCACCATGGAAACGGGATCCTTCACAGGATCGGGCTAGATTATTCTGTTATGTTCTGGGCTAGAGGATCCAAACGCAGGGCTCAGCAAGATTTTCAGCAAAGGTACAACGGAGTAGGCAGGGTCGAGGTACAGGCGGGGTTTAGCAACAGGGTATTCTGCAAAGGGCAGGAATTGTGGTCGAAGAAAAAGCAAACAAGTTCGAGGAACGAGAAATACTAACAGATACGGTGGACTAGAAAGACAGGATAGGAAATAATCTAGCCACAACAAACGGGAAACACAGGGTTTAAATACGCATGGGGAGACACAGGTGGAAACAACAATCAAATCAACACACAAGACAGAAAACCAGGAACGGAACACCACATAGAACACAGGGGAAGCAGACAGGAAAACAGACCTAAAACATGGAACTGCATCCAATAGTTTACAGAACATTACTCTGTGTGTGTGTGTGTGTGTGTGTGTGTGTGTGTGTGTGTGTCGGCCTAGTGTGAGGCTATGCGTAATCTGTTTTTTATCCTGTCTCTCATGTTCCCTGCTTTCAGTGGGTGGGTGTGACAGGACAGGTTTGCACATGTTGTACATTCCCCTTCTGTTCCTGCTCTTCCTGGTTGTTCAGGGGTGGGTCTGGGAGAGGGAGAACTGGATGTACTAGCTGACTAGGGGAAAGTATGACTACCTGGGCTCCGCTTTCTAGGAACTTGTCGGACGTGTTTTGTTAATGCTTTGCAAAGTTGGGTTTTAAGGGTCTGTGTGACTTCTCAGTATGTAAGTATTGTACACGTGTGTGTGTGTGTCTGTGTGTGTGTGTGTGTATCTGTACTCATTGTGTAGCGTGTTTTGGAATTGAAGAGTGGTAGCCCTACAGGGCTAATTACATAAGCTCACAGCTGGACTGGCACCGCAGGTCATGTTGACTCTGTTTATGCATCTTAGGCTAGGCTATACCGGGTTTATCATATCAACTGTCAGGTATACATGATGTGTGTCAAATGGTATGTACAAAAGTGTATTTTTTTTGTAACTGTTAATAAGGTTTGGATAAAGATTTATGTAAATATTAAATAGTTTGCTCAGATTATGTAATCTTTCTGGCATCTGTCCCACCCATGTGATACTCGCATCAAACACTTGTAGATTACTATCTATTTCAGAAACTGTAGGCTCAACTATATTATCTTAGATGTAATAACATCAGACACATGTCAGAAGAACTGGACACGCTCCCAATGCAGCTTGTCTTTACTAGTCGGCTCGCGTGGCTCTCATCCCCCGGTTCTACTTGACCTCCAGCCCTGGTGCTTTCATCCGCTCTCCCCCGCCATCTCTGTGGATGAAGTGATGTTTGCCGTCATGTGTTTTGTGTGTGCGGCTGCTGCTGTTGTCAAGACACTCAACGGAGCAGTGAGGGACAGTAGATCAACAGAGAGAGAGAGAGAGAGAGAGAGAAAATGAAAGAAAAGAAAGTGGTAACAGAGGAGATTATGGATGAGGGAGGGAGGGAGGTGTTAATATCAGAGAGCTGTTTATTCCAGTCATTTAATTGTTGTGGACACTATTTATTCTTAGCTATGGCAAAACAACTGTGTTCCCTTTTAACAACAGTCCTTTGTCATATTTACAGCAGCCTAATATTTAAATGAAGACATTTAATATTACAGCTTTGACTGATTAAGCTTCCATATGTCCTGCGTATACGGACGCATGGGGCATTGGGGCATGAATTGTTGGAAGATTTAAAAACCTGCCTCGTCACTTTGGAGTGGTAGCTTATTCGATTTTTGGGAAAGCTGAATACCTGACTGCATCTTCATACTCGGTTTGACGGCGAGACCTGAGCCAACATGTCAGCCCTCTGGAACAGAAGCGCCAAGCGCTCGTCTGAATCCATCTACGATATGTTGCAGCTGGTAAGCTTGATGCGGACTGACTGCGGAGATGAAACCCATATCCCGTGGAACAGCAGTGTGATTGGAGGCATTTTATAAAGAGCTTTCTGTTCTACATGTTGTTCAGTTCCATATTTTAGAATGGGCAGTAATTGTATTTACCACTGCTCTTTTAGCTTGCATGTTGTAGTTGAAAAGAGTTAAGATGCTGATATACTGTGTTTTAAAATATGCTGTTGTCAATTTTGTTTATGTACTGTAAAGTAAGTTATTCACTTTTTTTTTTTTTAATACAGAAGTAAAATGTTTGGTATTTCAGCCTATATATATATATACATACATACATACATACATACATACATACACACACATACGCACACACATACATACACACACTTTTTTGTTGTT
>JAOEHI010038616.1:0-16411 GCA_025447815.1 Percopsis transmontana | reverse complement strand
CTACTCTAACTTAAATAAAAACTACAACTAAAAATACAAAAATCGTGCAATCCTCCACTGTGCAAGCAAGACCTGAGCATACAGGTTGCTGTCTTGTGGTGAGAGGATGCTGTTTTGCTGATGAGTTTCTTTACAGCGTTCACACTGAGCAATTGCCCTCAGTTTACCTCTGTGTCGGGAGCCCTCTGTTCCCATTTTACACACAGAGCATATGCAAGTGAGACGTTTGGGCTCACGTCCAGCAAAGCTCTTTGTTGCAGTAGGGGGAAAAAAGCTGTATTCAGTCTGCATGTATTACAGCATAATGGCTGTTGTTAATCATCAGTCACCAACAAGATGTGATCTCACAACATCTAGAATGTGTATATCTGTGAAATCTATTCAAAGCCTGTGTAAAAATATGGGTATCTTATAAAATTATTGAAACAGTGACAGTGATGTCCCCCATAGGTTTGTAAATGGAGTTTGGTTTCACAGGCGCCGACCTTGGAGCCGAATTAGCTTGTAACCCTCTCGCGGTTGGCTGACTGGGTCATGTGATTGTTCGTGAATGGTTGACTGTGACATGTGGTCTCTCATGATTGGTTACAAAACAGTCAGTCACGATACAGGTAAGACCCAGGTGCAGACACCACACCACACAAAAGTATAGTTCAGTATTTAATATGAACGTAGTGGGCAGGGTCAGAACATGGGCAGGCAGGGTCAGGACTGGGGCAGGCAGAATCGTAACCAAACAGACAGGTAGTCCAGGGCAGGGACGGACAGGTTTGTAGTAGGGGCAGGCAGAATAGTCCAGAACATAGGTATACTCAAGGAAAAGGTCCGAAATCCAACAGGCAAACTCGAGGTCTTGACTAAATGGCAACAGGGAACAGGTAACAGGGAAATAATGCTAGAGATCCCAGACCGTGTCATGACACACTCTATCCTTTATATCTTCTTACGGAACAATCATTTTAATAATCGACTGCATATCATTAAGTTAAATTAGCTACTGAGACCCTAACTTCTGATGGAGAAAATATATTGACTTTCTTGGGAGACATTTGGTGTCTTTTCCATTAATTTTGAGTTGGGTGACATCCATTCATTCTGAAGGTTTAGAAGCTAAGCCTCTAGTGGCCAGAAGAGAATTTCACCTTAAGCCATTTTCACATTGACTTCAACACTGATGGTTCCCACTTTGTTCTATTTATAAATGCCTATTTTTCACTCCCACTCGCCCATAAAAAATGATGGTCTTATACTGTACTGTATGTGTTAGCATAATTCATTAGCTAATTATAACACTAATGGCATAATTACTGTTCACAAATTATGAAAGGAGTCAGAATAAAAGGGCCATGTAATCTAATAGAGTCACACGTTGACAAAATATTTCTGTGGATGGCACCAAATGTTTAATTGTTCATTTTTATGAATCTATTTTTTGTAGACTTGTTCAGAGAAGCCTATTTCCCCTATTCTTCTGAATATGGCACATCATCTACTGACATATAGAGACATATATGGCCCTATCTTGCACCCGGCGCACAGTGTCTTTGCTAGTTTTAGGCTGACGCAATTGTCAAAGTGGAAACATTTACAGGGCAAGAAATCAACCTCAGCAGATTTCACAAATGACTTAAAAATTACTGAGTGGGACATGTTTTTGCATTTTCAAGCTACTTTGCAGAGCATTCCAAGTCGAAGGAGCAGCTTACATAAAAGCCCTTTTGCCAAAATCAGTTTTAGCAGTAGGTACAGTCAGTAAAATAAAGTCCAGCAAGCGAAGGGTGTACCCACCACTTTTATAAAGAATACAAATGCACAAATAAGATGGTAACCCAGGATGACTTTGTATGTCAGTCCTTGTAAGAAGTCACAATACTAACATGTTGCCTTTCCAGAATTAACATTTAAGTGCCTTAAGAAAAATGTGGGAATGGTTTAAGGCCAGACACTGATTTGAGCCATGCTTCTTTAATTAGACATTCCGTCCAATACGTCACAGGACCATGTAGAGAGGAGAGATTAATGAACCAAAATGTGGGTTTTTTAAAAGTCGGCAAGAGGAAATACTTTGAAGAAGCCCTCTACACCAGAGCATCTTCTTTTTCCAGCTATATTTTCTGATTTTCAATCATTTAAGCATTAATGCTTTGATTTTCCATGAAGAATCTTTTTGATGAGTTTAAAATAGTAGATAAGGATATAAGTAGCTTTCTGGTGTATGGAATAATGTATTTAGGTAATAAAATTGCATTTAATTTAAATTTAATTTGTTAATTTGTTATTACATCAAATCAATATAATTCATATAGTCTAATTAGGAAACATGCATTTATACAGTAGCCTACATAGTTTTATATTCTACACCAGTAATTCTTAAACCGTTTGCCCCATCATCCCAAAAAGTTGTTTGCTTGTGGCCGCCATCACAATGAACCACTTCTAATAGCATAACATGCACAAATACAGCCAAAGAACCGAGCAGCATAGATTGTATGCACAGTATAAATAATAAACAGATCTTTCATTAAGCTGTCGTTAAACTCACAACCCCCTAAAAACATCTTGTTGGTCCTGACCCATAGTTTGACAACTCCTGATCTACACTGCAGAGGTGTGTCAGGAATTACTACTAGTATTATGGGATAAATGGATTGTTGCTCCCTCTCAAGAGGCACAGTAGGGGGGCCCTTACGTGAGCTGACAAGAAAAATGTTCAGACATGTTCAGCGGGAAAGCATGGTGAGAAAGCATGTGTCTGTGCCAAAAAATGTCAGGGCGCGTAGGAACGATCAAGGTGCGGACACAACACGAGGCAAGGATTAATTTAAACACAGGGAGAGGGCTGGCGGGGGATGAAGGGAAACGCGAAAGGCCGGGACTGGAGCTGGTTAGTGGGGCTGGGAAGGGAGGAGGATCCGTGGAGAGACGGTAACGTGGGCAGAAATCACAGCGATGAGACTAGGGAGGGTTTCCTCAAATAAAGAGGTACTTTATAATAGGCTACATTTACAAGATGCATGGCTGGAATGGTACCTCCGTGGACAGAACTCATCCGAGATCCGAGCTGATCCGAATTCTGTGACCGCAGAGGTCGCTGTTGCACATTTAAACGCTGATTGTTATTTCTTCTTATTGGGAATTTTTGTGTCGTTAAACTATGAACAAACAATCAGAAGAGCTTGAAAAAAAAAAGCCGCGGTGACTGCGAGATCGGGCTCAAACCTCTGTGGAGCCGGGTAGCCGGACCTCCTTGGTGCTGGACAGTGGGACCTCCAGGACTCATGGCAGCGGTGTCATGCATCAGGTGCACAAAATAAACAATCAGTGGGTGCGCAGTGTGTTGAGCAGTACACCGGCGAGATTCAATAGGAGGGGAGGGGCGCCATCCCTGGATTTGGTATCCAAGGATGGCGCCCCCCGTCTGGTATTGAACCAACCCAAGTTCTCCCATGTAACCCACCTCTCTACAAAATGTGAATTTGCTAGAGGTCTACATTTACATCAAAATAATGACAAATATAATGTGATGAACTATTTTCGTCAATACTGTGATAAAAATATTATATAGTTTTTCATTCTCATAACAAAAATGTGATTCGTCAGTAAATAGACGAATACTGGAATGTGATTAGACGACATTTTAAAGGTACGGCCTACGCCGTAGGGTACGCAGCTACGCCGTAGGGTACGCAGAAGCTTAAATCCGACTTAATTTAGGGTACCCGACCCGATGCTGGACAGGATTTCAGTGCCGGCCTACCCGGCTACAGACCTTACAGTGCGCCTCTGCTATCAATAAATATTTTTATACCGTTTCACATTTCGTCACTATTTTGACAACTGCAATTCTGATAACCTAGAATTCGTCTAAATACTGACTAATCACATTTCCGTCAGTTTGAGAACGAAAAACTACTATATATTCATCACCATTTCATTTTCGTTACAATTTGATGATTATGTACTTTGCACAAGGGTCATCATTCTATGATGATCAATGAGAGCATGTTGATTTATTAAATGACACAGAGAGGTGTATATTGTCAGTGGTGTAGCCTAAAGTAACTAAGTAGAAGTGTTGTAGATTTTATACTTTACTCAAATATTCATCTTTCTGTCTACTTCTACCTTTACTTCCCATTTTCTTCACATGCTTGTGTTTCTTCACGTTTTTTTAATATGATTACTTTGACTTTTTTATGTTCACTTCTATTTTCCAGCAGGACATCTGTGTTTTTACTTTTTGTGTCGTAGTATGGGTGGTGCAAATATGAAAACAAACTCACTCCACATTAAAATCACCTCAAAACCATTTCCAGTAGATTTAAATGGTAGAGTCAAACTTATTGTTTTGAGGTATCTTAACTTTATAAATAATTAAATGAGAAAAATGCTGTGATCTGTGTGAACAATTCCCTCATGGAAGCCAAAGGCTTCGGACTTCTTGGAAAAAAGCAAGAGGTCAAATATGGTTGGTGAAATATTTAGAAGTGCACTGCAGAGAAATGTTCCAGAAGAAGTGTGAATGTGCCATGAAATGAGTTTCTGAGCTTGGCGCTATTTAATTTGATGCAAACCAGGCAGGATGCCAAATGTAATTTGTAGAGTTTCTCATGGATGACACTGGAGTGGACTCTCTTTGTGAGAGGGAACTTACTCCAAGTATTTCAAGTAGTTTGTTGTTATAAACTGTGCATCTCTTATGAAATGTATTATTCTAAATTGATCTTATTGTGGGAGAATGCAGTGCAGTGCAATTTATTAAAACCAAACTGAAAAGATTAAACATCGGGTAATCTAAATTAATTCCTCATTTTATCTGTCTGGTTAAAACAGTATTACTTAATTGAAGGTTTTTAAGGCCACTGTGGTTCAGAATAGTACAATATTCCCCTGACTAGCTTTTTCATGTTCACAGTTTTTCATCCATCTTTCTCCCCCGGTATCCACAGAAACTGTCTTGGCATAATTATGTGTTGCAGAAATAAAATAAAAACCTGCAGCAATCAAAGATACACTTTGCACTATTCTGTGAAATACTTGCCCTGACAGTCAGACTGTACCATCTGTACCATCGCGCCTGAGCGTTGAAGCCAACGCGGAAATGGCTTGGTTTAGTAAAAAAGCCTTCAAATGAATCAATGTTTATGGAAAAAGCACCTACGTTTTCCCCAGAAATGCAGTCTACCTATTACACTTCTTCTAAGTAGTTTGATAGTGGCGATTTTCAAAAATGGTTAATCTGTTAAAGGCAGAACAAGGATTTTTGTGGAAATCTGGCATTTCTGGGAGTAGAGACTGCATTTCCCATTAATTGAAGAAAAAAAGTATTGAACATAATACAGAGTCATAGCAGTAGTTCAGTGCCAACTCTATTGCAGATGGTCTAATTTTCTAATGTCAGAAACATAGATGAAGCACACCAACATGGCATGGATGGGTAAATACAGGTTTTAAAGTCTTGAAGGAGAGTTTGGTAGACCAATCGCGAGAGGTCACATGTCCCAGACGGCCAATTGTCAGAATGTCACAAGCAACTTCGTCTCCAAGGTCACAGCAGACGCCAAACTCTTGGCTTACTGTCCCTTCACAGACCTATGGGCTACAACACAGTCACTACGTCCATAGTCTATGGTCTGTACTCAATATATGCTTAGACAAATAGGGTCAGCCATAAGCCAGGACCTTACTGAGCCTCTTGAGTCTCTTGAGATTGAATCTGAAAACAATGACCTTTCTATAAACTCTTAAACCTCAGATCTTTGAACCGCTGAATCAAAACCAATTGGCATGGCTTTCCAGTAGTCTGTAAAATTGTATATTTGGCAAACCATTTTTTTTGCAAGATTTTAGTATTTTCCCTGGTCCATTATAGCTTATCAATTTAACATAGAAAACACTTTTTTGCTGATGGGTAAAAGGCAATCCCTCTCATCCACCTTTTGCCATCCACAGCCTACTGATGCACTAATAACTACACCCACTGCCGTAAGAATTGCTAAGGGGAACATTGTGCACCCTGCTATGAAACCAATTTCCAGCGCTGCCCTGCCATGGTACTACTGGAAGTTGTGTAGACGTGTGTATTTGTGAATCTCGGAAAAGGCTTTAATTAGTTTCCAGATGACATTTGCATGTCTAAAAGGGCAACATGGAGGATGTTCTCCTGATGTTCGTCTAAATACTCTAGGTGGAACTTGGCTTTACCGCTTAGTTCATACAAATGTATCAATTAATTTATTTTGTTTTGCTTGTTAGTCATTCTGTTATCATATGACCATTATGCAATAATAAGTCTCATACAACCAACTGACACATTTCTGCAGTTTTGTCTCTAGAGCATCTATGTGCTGATGATTTCTCTGGAGGTATTCATTCATATTTCACTCTTGGCTACTAAAATTGATAGTTAAAAATGAATGAACTGCCTACTGTATTCATAAATCATATCACTGTAATATATGTATATATATATATATATATATATATGTGTGTGTGTGTGTAAAATGTACAATCAAAATAAAAACATATTTAGCAGCGAGAGAAAATTGCATCCCCTTTTTGTATGTGCTGTACATCTGAAGAGAGGTTAAGCAGTGCTGCTGGGGGCAGTCTGATGAATGAGTATGGTCATAAAAGACCATGGCATTGGCCACACATTACGGCCAGGTCGATTGGTGTATCGCAAGCGTGAAATTGCTGTCGCGGATCAGTGGCTGACTAATCTGAGAAGAGGACAGATTCAAATGACAGAGTGTCACTAATCAATGGCTATTCATTTTCAACAACACCCACATTTCCTCAGATAAGACACTTGATAGAGTGCAACTGGATAATTATCAGTTTCTGTTTCAGGGGACACGCACGTTAGTTACTTCAATGCTTCAATATAAATGTAGAAATGAATGATCAGTGAAAGGTGAATTGACTTACATCATGTAGTGCATCGGCTAGGCAGTCAAGTATTTTCATTGACCACTTGTACCATTACAGTGAATAAAAATGTTAAGACTCAGAAGCAGTTACAGCCTTCATCAAATGAACTGATATGATGCACAAGTTAACATAGTACGCCTAATTACAAGCAATATACAGTATGTGCATTAAATTGGATCATCGTCTAGCCTGTCTGTTAATGGCTACCCAGAGTGAATTGCATCTGGAATCTTCTGGATAGAATTATCTTCCCAAATTTTGAATCGCCCTTCTTATTTGGTCATACAGTACTTTTAACTTTTAGACAGCCATATGTGTAGTTCCAAGGCCAAATATTACAGTATCATGGACATATATCTCGGGAGCCCTAGTGCTTTTAATGACCTGACACCCATAACACTTTTGTGAGGATCAAGTGTCAAGTTATTATTAACACAGCATTTGTCACAATCCTGTTTCTCACTGGATTTCATTTGTAATTATTGTGAGGAGGAAGATGGCTCTGGTAATCATGTCTCATCTTGATGGCAAAGTGGCCTTTGGAATGGCATCAGAGTCTAAAGAAGTGGGATTGGACGTTATTTACGACAAGGCAGAAAAAAATGATTTGCATCGTTTGGTCACATGGCGGTGGGCGTGTCTCTCTAGGTCATTAGCCGCTGGCCTGCGATGAGGAAGCAGGAGTTATATCATGTAATATCCTCCTGAGACACTAATTAATAAGAACTGTGCTGAAGGGGCCCTGCTCCACTTACCCTGTGTTCTGTGCTTCCTAGCAGGAAATCGATCGGTGTCTCTCCTGCTGCCAATGTGTCTGGCGGACATCTTTTGCAGCGCGACCCTCGCGCAGTAAGCATCCTCTGTGACCGGATGACACCTTCACACACTTCTGCTTCCCACCTGAAGTGTGGCATTATGACGGCCAGAAGGACACATGTTACTACGTTGATATTGACCTCTGTTGTCCTACACTTTTGCCAGGAACAAGTAAGTGTAATGATTGATTAAATTATGTCTAATGAAATGTTTGTGTGGTTGCAGCGAGCTTTAGAACAATGTTGATGTTTGGGCCTGAGTGGTTACCACTCGTCATTACTTCTCTGCCCCCCCCCCCCCCTATCTCCATAAAACATAAACAGTGAGCTGGGAAGGACATTTTGGATTCTGGGGCTTTAATCGAGGAATGTACCTTTAAGTACATTTTGTAATGCATCCTGCCATATAAATCTGTCACATTGATCCCAAACAGCTTTGTGACGGTAGGCCTCGTACTTGGTAATAATGCAAAATTATATTAAACAGAAATTAAAATTCACAAACAACAAAATATGCTGATTTAGATATAAATTTAATAAACTGCCGTGAGCAATGTGGTTAGATACAAGGAGTCGCCAGGCTCCATAGCAACATTACCTGATTATAACACTGTACAATGTTATACAGTACATGCAGAACCTAGTAGTTATGACACTTTATCACACTACTCCAATGTACACTCATGTATATCTAAATTGAATTGCAAATGTATGTACATCTGTGTAATGATTTCAACTGGCAAACCCTGCATGCTTTTTGGCTTAAGAAATGGCAGCAAATGTTCAGCTACACAGGCCAACTACAGTACTGCAGAAGCAGAACATAAATGAAGCATGGAATTCCGTTGCTTTCTTCTTAAAGTGTAAATTGGACACATAATTGTCTGGCAGGGCTCACTGAGTACTGTTCTAAAATCACTACCAAAAGATTATTTATTTACTGAACTGGTGGTGAATGAACATGTGATTTATTTTAATTCAACATGGAAAAGGCTATATTTGTTGAACACAAAACCCCTGTTCCCTTCCAAACACATACAAAACTTTTAATTGTAAACAATTGGTTTCACTTGTACAAGCACAAGAGCTATTATTCTTTTGATGTGTTCAATTTCCTATCAGACGCATCCATACTGTGTTCTTCAAGTAGTGTTATTTTTTCTGGAAGACTGTTCTTTAAATGATTGACTACTATACATGCTGTGCTAATGGGTTTATGTGTCTTGAAGGTTATACATGTTTTATTTGACTGGCAGAGAGAAAGGTAAATGGGTACTCGCGTACACATGACACATGACAATAAACCTATTGTAAGGTTTGTAAAAATATGATATGAAGTGCTGGAGGGAATGGTGCAATTAACCTATAGTAGGAAATGTTGTCTGAAACATCTCCGTGGCCTACATGCCCTACTTCTAGTGAGGAAAAGTGTAATAAAAATAATCCCTTAAACCCCAAAGCACCTAGATTACCCATTCGATTTCAGAGTTCAGGCGATAGAAATTTCTGGAAATGACATAATATCCAGGAAAAATATATACAATTGTCTTTAAAGTATTGTCTAGTTTTTAATTAATGATTAACCAAGATGCCAGTAATATAACAGTATAAAATTCAAACAATATGCATCAACTTTCAGATGAGCTGCATGCGTAACTCTCATATAGTTGTGATGTGCAGTCCACCCAACACCAAGACATAGGCATTTGAGGGTGTGATAAGAGACAAATTAAGCTGTTCTTGCATTGTATTGCAAGATTACAGTGCCTTTTTAATAAAACAGCCTTAAACTTATAGATAAGTAGTGATTTCACAGTGTAGATTAAATTAAATAAAATGTAATGATCCCCATTGGGCGACTAGGTAAATTCATGCCCATAAATTGTGAAGTGCTCAAACTCCAAGCATGTTAAAACGTATAACTGTTAATATCAATTTCATGTCCAATTGTCCTTTATTGTCTCTGACTTTGTTATAAATAGCACAGCTCAAGGGTACTACTGTATGTCAGCCATGAAAGAATCAGCAACATTTTAAACTTTGTAAAAAGGTGTTTCTTGAAAACATTTCATCTTGGACATTCTAAAGATATCCTTTAAAGGACAGAGTAAATGTAGGAGATAGCTATCTCTGAAGAGGTCTCGGGGAATGAAGTAATCTAAATGCATTACGATTCTGACACAGCACACTTTGAGAAGGGCTTTCATTTGGTTTATAGAAATGTCGCACATGTCAGAATGATCAATAACCCCATTAACACAACCAAAGGAAAACACGCTCTCCATCTACCATTATGGTACTTTTTAGAGGGGCTAGTCTGGGAATTTGAATGGATAAATGTGTCCCTGTACAGTGTGTGTGTGCGTGTACGCATTTGTGCGTGACTTGTGTATAAAGTTTAATAATGCAAACACATAGTCAAGAAAATTGATGATACTGTAGTGTCACAACATCAAAACAATAAAAATCTGTGGATGTTATATCAGATAGTATTGTATTATAAAGTAAGCTTTTAATGTACTGTATTTCATGTGCTTACAAGACTTACTGGTCCAGCTGAAGCTAAAAGATGCACAATATTCCTTAGTGAACTTGTTTGTGTATGGAACCAGTAGCAGCCCTTCGTTGGCCTTCTGGGTGCATACAGCTGCAAGAGATCACTAATGTAAGCAGGACCGAACCACTCAGGGCTTTAAAAGCAAAAAGACACATTTCAAAATCAATCCTGAATTTTATAAGGAGCCAATGAAGCCTCATTCATGCGGGACAGGGGTGATTTGGGACCTCTGGTTGGTATTACTTAAAAGCCTAGCTGTGGCATTTTGTGCAAGCTGGAGGTGCTGTAGTGCAGATTCACTAAGGCAGGTGTAGAACCAAGTCTGACTGAAATGAAAACATGAATAATTTGTTATTCCGTATTATTTGACACAACTGACTAAATATTGGCTGTTAGGTAGAAATGTAGGTAGAACATATTTTAAAAGCAATACTGTAGCAAAAAATTACTGATGCACCTCTGAACCAAAAAAAAAAGTTTCATCATAATAACCATTAAACTGGACAAAGTTAGAAGCCATTCAATCTGTTATGCCTTAACCCTCAAGACAACTAACTTTATGAACAAGGCTGAAGCAACAGTGACTTTCAACACTGAATACGCAAAGACCTGCCGCCACTACGGCAAAGCTCAGCTGTATAGCCAACAGCATAAGCCCTAGTACACAACATATTCTATTGTTTAGTGCAGCTAAACAATCATGTAGTGTGTAGTGACCATGAAGGACAAAGGGTAGGCTCCAGACCGCTATGGGTGGAATTGGACAAGATATTCTTTGGAGAGACAACATGTGCAATCACTCAGATAATCAAACAACTACCAGCCACACAATAAAAGAGACCAACATGTAACACACAAGAGGAAGTGTGAGGCTGAACTGCATGGCGAGAGCCACTGGGCTAAGGCCAGGGGCGTCAGCTGACGTATGTCACTACTGACGTAGCTATGTGACAGTGTGTGTGTGGTGGACCGTGACTCTCGACACTGGGCCGTCAGTGTTACCACAAGTAAAATAAGTTGCTGTATGCGCTCAGAACCAGTGCGCAATGCACACATTAACGTTACATATAGTAAAGCTAACCTCACACGCACATCCTGTACGCGCGCGTAGTGCATATGGCCTATGCTGGTAAATACAGGGGTCACGTCACGTCACGTCACGTCTCGTCAACTTCAAACAAAATGTAGCAATATTATCGCGCTCTTCACAGACCCGCGAGACAGGCAGCGTCATGAACATTACTGCATATTCATTCCGAAAATATTAGTGTTGTTATTGTTGTTGTTGAACTGCACCTAAACTTTGTGTTGCATACATTTAAAATTACATTCGGGGCTACAGTCAAAACATTCGGAGCTGAAGCCCCGGAAAAATAACATGGCGACGCCGATGGCTAAGGCTAACGGTTACTGAAGTAACTTTTTATTTTTTTATCTTGCTGCGACAGTGGACCACCGTATTTATGGGATTCTCTCTCTGGATTGTGGATTCAGACTTCTCTCTAAGTTGACAACTTATTGGACGGGCACTTCGCTACCCGTTGATGAACTGTGGACTGGCAACTGACAACTGAATATCCCTGTTGAGTTATAACCCTTGCCCCCCCTGCTTGGCAGGACTCTCCCATAGGGACCTGGCTGTAGCCAACAGCACCACCTGGAACCATCAGAGCGTGGACCTGTTCACTTGTTCCCCCTATTAATAAAACTGTTAAAGTTGGACCTTGTATTATTCATCTTACCACGCCCTGAGTGAACCCCCACGTGTCATCAGATTACTGAGATGATTGGGGTTTAGGGAAGGGAAGCATATATATTGAGAATAATGTAAGGACTAAATTTAACCCTGGGGGACCCCACATGTAAAAAGCTGATGAGGACATTTAAATTGGACACCATTAAGCCATACTTGACAACTATGAGGAGAACTATTCTAGAGCTGTGACAGAGATTTCAACCCACTCATTTAGTCTATTCAATAGACTGGTGTGAAATGCTGCATTGCAGATCAAGCAGCACTACAATTTGGTCTTCAATTGAGATCCCCCAGACTGATTATGTAAAGAGGAGCAAATCATAGAGGTGGAACTTGCAAAATCAGGATGGTATGTATGGGTCTCGGAGCTTTGATAAGGCCAGTGCAACCCGTTGAATTTAAATCAAATGTTCACTTTCAACATGTTGTCCCCAGACATTCTTCTCACAAATTGACATATATTTGGCTCTGCAAGATATTAACAGTCCATTAATGTACGGAAATCTATTCTAGGCTATCTCTCTAGGAATTTCAAATACAGTAAAAATACTTTATGTGAGTGCTCCCATTCCTTATTGTTACAGCGTAAAATATATTTTTCCCCTGGAACATCAGTGGCACATGCAATCATCAATTACAAAGTAAGGCATGGCAATTAAAGTTAAGAATGTTTACCCCACTCCATGCTCTGTCAGCGCAAGATAATGTTTTTCGAGATGACACAATTATTCCAACCAGGACGCATGCTGAAGCTATGAGTGAGAGGAAATCTTGTTTGAATGTGCAGCGGGGTAGACAACTGGATTTTAGATAGATTAGATTTTAAAAGAAACTGACCCGATGGACCACAGCTCATTAATCACTGGCCAGCCTCCATCGAATGACATCCTTTTTTAAAATATGGATTTCCACTGTGCAATATAAATAAGTCTTCTGAGCACTGTCCACCAGTGTTCACCATCTGTTGACACCAGGCTTTGAGACAATGACATCTCATTGCCCAGAATACAAAGCAGTTAAACCTCAATGACAGCTACTAAAAGTCACCGAGAGCAGTTCATTTCAAAACAATTATAGTCCTAATGGATTTGTTGCTCTTCTCATTATTTAAATGAAACCTTTTATCCACTAGTCCAACTAATATTGAGTGCCTTATGGATGATAATGACTTTTGTCGCATAAATCGAAAGTAAAAGTATACAGCAATGTATAGTCAGCATACAGATGACAATTTATACAGTTATGTTTCATTATTTTATGAACAACAACAACTTTGTTGCCCTTTACTCAGTTTGAGAAAAGTACATAATGTATTCACTTTACAAAGGTTAGATGGATCTTCGCAGCATCATAATTAAAAGCAAACGAATTGCGCTATTATACTGTTTCATGCAACGTAAAATAGAACATCTCATGAGTAAATACATATATATTAATATATTCATTAATAAACACAATCAAGTGCCCATTTAAAGCATTACCAAATATTAGTAATTTTTATGGCATTCTCCATTATGTAGTGTCCATTTTCTTTGCATTGTACACCTGAAAGTACAGTATCTATGTGAGAAAAACAACCTGTTTACAAGAGTATAAAATGGCGCTGGTCACTGTTATCATTCACAGCAAACCTTGCATGATGACACCTTCTACAACAGAATTGCACTGCATGCTTTTGTTCAGTAAATGCTATGTTACAAGATGAGATGTCATTATAGATGCATTGCTCTTGTGTTGTTGTGGTTGTTTGGTTGGGGATTGTCAACAAACAGAATGGAAAACGTAAATAAGCTTGGCGACAATAAATAAGCTTGGCGACAATGATTATTTTTTTGTTAGTTGGTAATTGTGATAAACAGTGTAATTATCATTTTACATTAAATTATGTTTTTATTAAAAAATAAAGAAATTAAAATAACTGAAAAGTATCTCTGAGATCTCAGGGGACTGTGGTACACACAACATAGGCTAAAGTAATTTTATGCTTTTTACATTAATTTAGGAAATCAATTGAAGCCATTGATGCTAATAGGACATAATGATGGTCCCCATTGAAGCAGAAAATAATCTGTTACTAAAATAAGATCTGAAAAGGTGCTAACTACATTTTAAATTTCTTAGATAAATGAGCAGAAATTAATAACACATAAATTAGGGTCTACTAAAGTGCCAATGTGTATTAAAACTGCATTAAAAATGGTATTGATAATGAATGAATGGAAAATTCAGAAAGATGTGAATCATAACTGTTGGATTATTACAGTACATGTGCGTTCAGCTCTTCATCATTATGAAAGGGCACTATAAAATGCCTTATAATGGATATTGTAACAATGAGTAGACCAGGGTCAGAAGTAGACCTATTTGCAGAGTTTTTTTTCAAAGAGGGGCAATCCTAAAACAGGTATCGGTCCAGAAACAGGTTATTGTGACTGATATGCTTTTACAGGAGGAAAATAGTGTGGACCCATCATAGACATGATGGGTCCACACTATACATCATACATAATTTCCAACCACGTGGAGATGGTTGACGTGTTCTACCAATACAATTTAGTTTGCTTGTCATTTAGCTAGAGGGTTTCCACTGAGCACTTGGACTGTGACTTCCAATTAGTTTTCAAGAGATTTACCCACGGAACTGTAAAATATGTGTTAAAGAATGTTAACAGTGTAATGGATTTTAAATGAGCGTTGGACTGCTGTGAGTTGCACTCTGATGCATTTTACATTAACCGCATGGTCTCTGTGTGTCCATGTGTGTTGTGTTTATGCAGTTCTTATTTTCCAGATACAGATACTGTATATTGTAATGTATGGAGTTTATTACATGCATACTGTAGGAATAAATAACATTGTCTTTTGAACTTGCATGTATTGCTCGAGAAACTAGTAAATCTAGCCTCATTTGTTTACAGAAGCAATCCTTCAAATGTGTCATCCACTCCTCCCTCCCTCCATCCATCCATCCCTCCATTCATTCATCCAATCTTTCATCCATCTTAACCTGCTTATTTCTGGAGGAGGGCATTGAGATACACATACATTCAATTCACTTAAATTTAAATAGCCGAACCTGCATGGATAGTAAATTGTGAGGACTATTCTTTGCCAATGTAAAGGACATTCAACTGTGCCAACGTATTCCTTCCAAAGGAAAAATAGACACAATAATGGCAACTGTCTAAACTCCTAAAGTTCTCCTATAAACTAAACTGAACCAAAGCTATAATCATTTCTTTGATGGCAGCTATGTGTAAAACTTCAAAAGAAAAGTACAAAACTGGTTTGAGCTACAGAGGTAGAAAAGTAGAAGCTCGGCCATGATTTATAGTAGTGTTTTATGATGTTGTTATATTATCTGTTTTTCAGTCAGTTTTCAACCATGTATACTGTACTGTAATAACATGCATTCTTTGATAATTAAATTAAATGATTCATGGCATGCCTTGGTCTTTTATTGTTTTTATGATGTATTATCTAGTCTAGATATTGTCATATTTATTCTATATATTCCCTCAAAAGGGATAATCAATGGCTTTGGTTGACAGACTGTATTATCGTGGAGGTGTGCAGAGTGTAAATCCTCAGAACATGAATATCAACCATCATTGGCGATAAAAATGGGAAGACCCTATAGAGTCTGTGTGTGTGTGTGTGTGCATTCTTGTGTATTATTCAACATATTTAGTGTTGAGTTAGCGCAGAGTTAATCAAGTCATCTCGCATTTCTTCTACAAGGCAATTTGCAAACCAAACGCATGCACGATATTTTATCAGATTGCATTGTGTCAACTAAAGTCAATTTATTTAATCAAATCAAATAGCAAGCAAGCAATTTACATTCCAGTGCATATAGTCCATCACGAGAATGCACTGCTAACATGATACGGTACATACATTCTGGTAGTAGTTCAGTGTAGTTCAAATTAATGTCAATACTTGACATTATTATTTGGAGATATATTTTTCACAAAGATCTTGGTCAGAAGTTAGGGGTTCTGGGGGCACATTAACACAATAGAAGAATGTACATTCAAGAATGCCCTGTACTGTATGTATAGGTGAGAATCAAGATACTGTAGGTTAAAGTCCAATACAATATTTGACAACATAGCGACACCTTTTGTATAAAAAATAAAAAAAGACTAAACAGTGGTTAACAAATAATACAGCACTTTTATTGATGAAAGCAAATGTAAGCTCTGGTTATGCTCCATACATCTTGTGACATACACAGCCATGGAAAGATTTAAGAGACAACTGCATAATTTTAAAATATAATATTATAAATATTAAAAATATGTAAAAAAAAAAAAAATAATAAATAAAAAAAATAAATAAATATAT
>JAOEHI010038605.1:0-22476 GCA_025447815.1 Percopsis transmontana | reverse complement strand
GTGTTTTAGAGAGAGAGAGAGAGAGAGAGAGAGAGAGAGAGAGAGAGAGAGAGAGAGAGAGAGAGAGAGAGAGAGAGCTTGATAACTGGATAGAGACAAAGTGTTTTGTTACAATTCTTAGTGCAGTGGCGCACATTCAACAAATATAACCTTTTTGACATCAATCATAACATTTAAGCATTGTGACAAATAAACTGTCGGACAAGAAATTATGTATCAAGAAGAAAGTTAGCAGGCTTCTTTACCTCATTGCCATTATTTTAGTGGACAACAGCAGGATGGTACAATTAGGTGAGGCTGGCAGAAACTACCGGTAACACTAACGGAAGACAGCATTGGCGTAATTTTTAATTACATAAAATAATAGACACAATTTTATTTTATATATTTTATTCCATTCTTTGTAAAAAATAAGACATCACCATAGAAACATGTCGTCATGAGCGTTTTGTTTTGACGTCCTGCCAGTTCGTCTGACTATTTGTTTGTTTTTCCCATGCCGTCCAGAAGGTACTGTCCATCTGCCGTCTATGCGAATGCGATGTGAATGCGACATATACAAAAATTGCGTGCAGTGCAGTTGCGCCTCCTTACCAGAGTGGCCGCCAATTTTCTCTTTTCTTTTGATGTTATATAACTCTATCTCTGTCAACAGTAGTGCTGCAGTTACACTATGTAGGCTATGTGACAACTTATTGTAATGGATGTCATGTATGTGATACTGTGGCATCAAATGTACTTCCCTGTAAGTTGGGACCAGACATGCAACGGCTCCTTTCTTAGTAATGGCTGCTTTCACTGCTTCCACGTTCACTGCTGCCTGCAGGCCTTTAACAGCGGGACGAGGCGACAATTCTAGATGCCGAGCGTCGGCAGACTCCAACATGAGTTAATGAAAAGGCCATCGGAGGCGGATTAGCATATTGGCGTGGAGCCTGGAGACAGAGAGAAGCTGTCAGAGGAGAAGGTCGTAACGACAGGCCACCGCACATTACTATTACTCTCTTTCTGCCTCGCTCTCTTCAGATTTCTCTTTCGCTCTTTGTGTCTCCCTATCTTAAGGTCAGAAACTATTCTTTATCTCTCTCTCCATTTTCTTCTTTATGTCTCTCTCTCTCTCTCTCTTTCTCTCATAGCATCTCTTTCCAATACTTTTCTATATACAGTTTTCTATTTGTTTCATTACTGTTAATGATCCAGACTCTGCTGTTTCTTTCTCTATTTGACTTTGCTACCACTTTCTAATGCTCTTGCTCTCTCTCTTTCCATTGTTCTATCTCTCTCTCCGCCTTCTCCCTCATTGCTACCGCACCGTGATTCAGTGTTCTGGGGTCGGACTTCTCCTGACCCGGTAGCTGAAGTGAATTGTCTCTGCTCTGTCCTTTGCGTAAGGGCTTCTGACACAGCTCATATCTTGGCATATCTGCCATACATATTTAATGGCCCTCGTTATTCCACCTTATTAGCCACAATCACATTTAATCATGGATTCAAAAGGGGTCAGTGGTTCAGCCATTCTGGCCTCCGTCCATCTCTGTTCTCTGGTTACTCCCTGGCCCACGTTCCCTTCTTTAAGCCTTGCCCAAAAATTTCTTGAACCTTTATGGCAGGATGGTTAAGTGCAGCCTCAACAAAATAAATTAAATGATGATCACTGAAGATGACATTTCTCAATACAGAGTTAACTTCACACAGCTTCATCCAGAAGTGCAGGAAGAAGGCCCTGAAAATCAGCGTGGACCAGAGTCACCCCAGTCACAAACTGTTCACCCAGCTACCATCTGAGAAACAGTACATGAGCTTACAAACCAGAACCAGTAGGTTCAGAGACCATTTTATTACTGCACGTTATCAGACTAATAAACAACTGAGAGGGCTCACTACTGTGTACACTGCACACTGTCGCCACTTTATTGACACTTTATGTATACTTTATTCACACTTAGAGTCACTTTATCACAAAAGACACTTTATTCTATTCATTTATAATATATATTTACATTTTGGATTAAAAATTCAGATGTACCTTAAATTAAACTCTACAGCAACAAACCAGAGTAACTTGAGAATACATACTAGTATGCAGACACAAACTACATCTGCAAAAGAATAGAAATCAATGAGGGATGAAAAATACTGATATAGTTTCTGGTCAGCGAAAGATGGATTATTGTAAGACGTTAGCATGAGGACTTAATACGTCCTTAACTGTTACATTAACCACTAAGTTGTAGTCAGGGGATTACAATAGTTATCCCTTCAAATACTTGTATTTGTATTCTTTGTAGTGATTCACAGCTAAGATTTGTTCCGGTGCCTCCTACACAGGATTGAACCTGTTTGAGGCAACAGGAAGGTTAAAAGTAATGAGCTGTCACTTGAACAGAACAAACAACCAATTTGAGTGAAAGTTATTGATTGGGTTTAGAGGTACTTTGAAGGACACAGCTAATGACACTTTTGACTCATCTGTCACCAGAAATGTAGCCCTTTGAAATTTTCAATGATCAGTCACATCATAGCTCTGCGTAGTTGGTAAGGTCAAAGGGTCTCTTGTTGCTTTGAGCTAGAGATTAGCGGGGTAATGTTACAAAGCTTTCAGTGAGGGAAGAGGTATAGACGACAGAATATGATCAATCATGGTGTACAGAAACACAGAGGCAACGGGGAGTGTATTTTTGATGTGGCCTTTGCTTTATGGGTTGCAAGGTGGCCAAGAGAATGTCCCATAACAGGTCACAGGTTCCCCCCCTGCAACTGACTGTGAACAAGAACAGTTAACACCAGCTAACATCACTGTACGTCACGCGGCATGTACATGTGTGCTGCTGATACAACACTTCAAAGCAGCTATTTGTCAATTTTGTGTGTGCTAAAAAAGTAAACTGTTAACAACTAAATTAATTAAAATATGTTATACATCTAACTTACCCAGGAAGTCCAAATAATCAGGAAATTGATGGAGGATATTTTAATAATTAAAAGCCCCAGAACAAAAAGGTTTTAATACTAATGGACTAGACAACGCTAAAGCATTTGGCAACAATGTACTGTTTTCTCGTTAGGCCTAATTGCAGCTGTGACAGCGGTTAAAGGCAAGGTCCTTCTTTGACTTCCAATCATTTATCTCTACATTAGGGAGAGCACTCTGGGTTTTTATTGATGTAATAAAGTGGATCTTCATTGCCACAAAAAGCAACCTGACCCCTTAGCACTCCAGGGGTCCTGGAGCCCTTTATGTATTCATCATATTAATTTTTACAAGCATGCACACACACACACACACACACACACACACACACACACACACACACACACACAGCAATGGCCCTTTTTGTTTGTGCAGTTTTGCAGGTAAACCTTTTGTGTTGATTTATTGCTTTTAAAGAATAGTTTTTCCACTGTATTTTGTACAGTATTTTGAAAAATAGGCCACATTGAAACAATTACTACAACTTGTACCTTCTATACCATGAACAGTTTCTATAGGCTACTTAGATCTCAATGTTAATATCAACAACATCACGATCGGCGCGCACAGGCCCATGCGCGCTCCGTGCCTCCTTTCCCCGCAACGCACCTGTGGAGGATTAGCCCCATCGGTGCAGTACATTATCATTAGTTGGGGCTAGTATTTCTCTGAGTTGTTGTTCATTGTTTGGCGTTAATGCCCTGTATGTCTGAGTTCGTTTATTAAAATAACGCTTCACGCGGTTATCTGCTATACTGCCTGTGTGTGTTTCTCCTCTGGCTCGCGTTTGCTCTCACTCAAACGCGTATTACACAACAATAATAAAATAAAAAATAAATAGTAAATAAAAACTAAAGAGCACTCAATTACTTACTACTTCAAAGGTTGAAACAAAATAACTGTACAGATCTTCTCTAATGTAACATTACTAATGTTAGTATTTTAGGCATTGAGTCACAAAGGGGCTAGTGCTGGTGTTTCAGTAGAATTAATTCATTTTGAGACATGTATAAAGGTTTTTGGTTAATTATAATAATGTTTGGGCATGTTGTGACAAGCAAAGAGTTTTGAGAAATGCTCAGTACTGATAAATGCTTACCAATTGCAAAAAGCTGTAAAAGCATCCAAAAGCATCCTCTCAGATAGTTGTATTATATAAATCTGATCAAATCATACCCTCTAGTGGTGGACTTGATTTCATCTGGCGTAGAAGCTTCAGTTGGAACGATAAGAGAAGATTGCTTATTTGGTGCAACTTAAGAAACTTATTAAAAAAAATTATTCCATCCCCTGTTTTCAGCCATTGTTGTTTTGTCTTGTGTTTTCTAGTATATGGTTTTGCAGTGGTTAAAAAGATTGCTTTGTGTTTCAAAGGCCACAGGTTCAACAACCCCACCCATTATGGATCCCCTGCAGCAAGACACTGAAGTATTACAAGCTTCATTCTTTCTGTTCTCCTAAACCTGTACTTTAACCTTCCTATGGAGGGAGACATCATGAGAACATCTTTCCCCTCAGGGATCAAATATCACATGTTTTAATGATAATGATGGTTGACTGGAGGATCTTATGTTTCAGCTTCTATTTTGTCAACAAGAGTTCTTAGAAAATCACGTGTAGATTGTTACAGATAATCTACACTGTCATGAATAATCCATCGACTCAATCTAAAGCATATTCAAAGCAAGAATATGTCATTAGAACTGGGCTACATACATTTGGTGGAAATTTTCTAGAAAGTATAAGCATAAATAAATCAGTAGCCTTTAACTCTATAAAGAGAAACTACAAAATAAGTGGAAAACACCTTGATAAAATTCATTGGCTGCTCCGTGCAATTTTGTATTGTATTTTGTAATATATTTGAGATCAGTAGAATTCAAGGTAATTAGGTGTGGGATTATTTATAAGAAATCTTCTGATAATTTTTTAGTTAATCTGTGGATTATTTCAAAATTACAGGAATTTGGGGAGAAATTCAGGGCAAATTAAAAACAAATTATTATGGAAGTCTGGGGCATTAAAGTGTTACTTCTCTGATAGCAGAGGAAGCTCTTTGACCAACAACCATGGAAAAAATTCAGAGACCACGGCACATTTAAAAAAATATAACATCTATATACAATTACATTTATATTTAATATTTATTTATATATATATATATAAACATTATTTAATATGTACTTTTTACATTTTTGATATTTATATTACTATATTTACAAGAATATGCAGTGGTCTCTTAATTTTTTCCATGGCTGTATATGAAAGCCAGTTCCCACTCAATATAAGACATTTACTGTGCAACAAAGGTCAGGCATGTGTGTGTGTATGTGTGTGTGTGTGCTTATGTGCGTATGTGTCAGGGCTACCTGCTGTACAAAGGTCAGTGGGTGACTGATGTCAGTGGGCCTGGAGTGCTGTATCTATGAATGGTCTTTGAACCACAGGTCAGATACAGGTTAGAGACTCGTGATCTCATACGCCACGTGTATGAATTAAACATGGAAATCCTGCTGCTGTTGTTTCCACGTCGTGTGTATTTAATACATTCTGATAAGCTTGGAAGCGCGCCATTCCACACACACAAATCCACACTTTTGTTCACACCACACCCATTCAATGCGCTAGGTGACTCTGAACGCTACCCACTGTTTTTGAACAGTACCCTCTCGTTTCTCTGCACGTGTTTGTCACATTTGCCTGTTTTTCTGCTACATACATATGCATGCACATACAGGTGTGTAGCATTTGTCCTGTCTGTAGAAGGAGGACGGACCAGCGATGCAGAGGCTGACATTCTCCTTTAAAAACCCATTGCTGGCATCAGAAAGACCTACAGAGCTTTAGAGGTCAACAGCACACAACTAACCGGTGAGTGGAAACCTTTCCAGTCATTTGATGTTTCAATATTATTCCAACAATGAATATACAATGTTGTTTTTTTGTTTGTGTGAACAAATTCCTGTTGTGCTATAAATTGTAATCTGACAGCTTGATAGGCTACTGTTCACTGTTTGTTTTGAGTAACTAAGATACTAATATATACACTTATGACCGTAATGTAATATAATAATATGACATAATCTAAAGGGGCAATCAGAGATTAGATAAACTATGGAACCCTCCAGAGGACAAAAAATAAAATAGATCAGCATTAAAATCGTGCCCACAAAATGGGAATTTGTGCGCACGAAATAGGAATTTGTCTCTTTAATCTGTCAAGTTGCATCTGTGGCTCTATGGCCAAGATTTTTTCCATCCAAACAGCTAGCACAGCTGCCGTCAATTTCATCCTTGGTATGGTCATTTGCTTGAGAGGGGCTACTCTAGCTTTTGCCATTAAAAATGCTATGTGCACTTCTCCTTGTGTGAGAACCTCAGATAAGACACAGTTCCATAACCAGTCTCGCATGCATCGCTGAAATGGTGTAGCTGTGCAGACTTGATCTTGCCAAAGCTTGCAGGTTTGATACATCTGATGATACGGAAATCTTCTATTGTCTGAAGACCAGAGAGCCATCTTTGCCATAATTGAATACAGACGTCTGGAATGTTGTCATACCATCCATAATCCATTTTACATAGCCCTTGAAGATGAATAGTGCTATGAAGACAAGTAGATCAAATATTTAATTTATTATGGACAAGATGCTTCTCCTGGTACAGGCTTGGCTGTTCAGTGAAACCTAGAACTTGAACACGTCTTCTTTCACTGACCACTGGATTCCAAGGGCTCTTTCAGTGGGTACGTTTTCAAGTCCAGGTTTTTCACTTCCTTTGCTCTGTCATCCCTTGGGAACAGAAGGTAAGACTGCTTGGCTGTTACTTTGTGAGATGAAACCCACCACTTTCTGTGCAGAGGTCTAGGGCATGGTTTTCTGTTGGGGAAGGATGCAAGACATAGAAATTCATCATCTACATAGAAATTAGCCTGGGCAATGTGACTTCTGCAGAAAAGTTGCCCTTATTGTCATCTACAGTTCTTTTGAGTGCATGATTGGCACAACTGGATGAAGATGTAGCTCCAAAACAGATACACCGTCATTCTATACTAAGAAAGGCTCTGAAAACAATCACCTCCTGGCCACCTTCTAGGATTACTGTGTACTTTTCTTTGTACTTTTGTTTTTCTTGAACTTCTTCTGCACACATGATGCACATTGCTGGACAACTTGATTTTTGGGCATTCTGACATTGTCATTCTTGAACGGTAGCGGCAATTGATAGTGTCCATCTTTGAATGTTGCTTTAACATGATGCATGAACATGAATCTTTTGTCATCTTGGGACATGTCTGTCCTTTCTTGATAAGCTCATGTCATGATTGAAATGCTGCACCAACAAATTAGGCAAGCCAGATTCAAGAAATTCGGTTAGCATAGACTGGATTGTTCTCTGTGGATGGGTTGTCTAAAAGAACATTTACTACCCAACCTAATACAGTCCTTACAGCATGGGGCCTGTTGCCCTGGCTATTGATAACCTCCCATGGTTCCAGTAGCTTGGGAGCATTCATTCCTATGAGCAGTCCTATGTCCTATTATATGTCAATGAAAGGTATGCAAACTTCTTTCAGGTAAGTCCATTGTTTTAGTGCCTCTTCCGTGACCTATGCTTGCGAGTGACTAGTGACTAGGATTTCTGTCTGGGTGTATGTTTCAGGGAGTTTAAAGAATAATTTCCGTCTAAGCTGCTTATTTCAAGACCAGTTAGAACACAGCTACTTACTGCTTTCTTGACCCATAGTGCGTAGCAGGATTCTTCTTTTTGTTCATCTGATAGGAAGTTGATGTTTCAGAGCTTCAGTGCAAGACAAACTTAAATTTCCTGTCGAAACTAAATTAAACAATTGAAAAATATAAAGCAAAGCTGGTTGAAAAACTATTTCAACTTGGCGTCTTACAGGTGAGAATGCACCTGTCTTCAACTGGCAAATACTGATGACATCATCCAGGGGTGCCCTATAATTGCCTAAATTGTCATAGCTGACATTTTCTGACCACTATGGGGAAAGCACAAACTGAAATCTTTAAGACTTGATAGACATTTTATACATTTGGATCCTACACACCCACACAGAGCCGCCATCTTGCACATTACGCCAGCCTTATAGACTTCCAGTTTCGGCGGTGTTAAAATAAAACTCCTCTCCAAAGCACCTTCATTTTGTTATAGGTTTTGGGTTATGATTAACCTGAGGTTAGTGGTTAAGGTAAGGGTTAAGATGTGGGCTGGGGTTATGGGATCTAGGTTAAGTTTAGGCCCGAGGTTGGAGGATAAGCTATGGGTTAAGATGAGGATTCGGGTTAAGACAGTGAGGGGAAGAGAGGGAGGTTGAGGTCAGGGGAATGTTTACCAGCTTTCTACTAATTCGCTTTTTGGACTTTTCTTACAGTACTTACAGCTGTCAACACGTGTCATCCTCATACTAATCCAGGAAGTTATCTCAGGGTGTGTGTCGTGTAGTGAAGTGTCATGTAGCAAAGTGGGTGTGTTGTGTAGTCTGCGAGACGGCAGATAGACCCTTCTCGACTGTGGCGTCCCAGAGCATGTGCATTTAGGCTCGCTCCCCCACCCTCCCTGAAATTCCTCCAACCCCTGTCCGCACAGGTTTCAAACTGTTTTCAAACAAAGCAAGTCAGTTTGCAGTAGCAAATTAGGGCGTGTTTTGGGGGGGCACTATATACACAGTGGGAACACATTTTGGATTGTCCTTTTAAAGATACACTCCTCAGTTTGTGTGTGGAATTCACCTTGTGGTTGAAACCAACTGTCACAGACGTGTGAGAGAGTGTATGCCTCTCCCGCAGCTATGTGCCGAGTGGCTCGCATTCCTAAACTCCCCTACCTACAGCACATACAGGCTCACATCTTCTCTACTGCGCCCCCTCAAACCACATACAAATTGGGGGGTCAGGCGGTGCTATAACACAATGGAGGTTGTTGTTGAGGTTGTGCGGTTTTGACATTGTGACAAACTGACCATGTGCTAACTATTGCCCACAGTGAAACAACAACGGCAATGTGGCTCCTGGAGAAGATCAGGGTTAGTGTGGAGAGCATTCCCTCGGAGCTGAGGCAGTTTGTGCAGAAGAGCGAGGAGACCAGGCTCTCCAACACGCTGAACAGCAACATCCTCACTCCAGACAACATCCCCGAGTTCTGCCTGCCCCCCCGCCTCTTCAGAAGGAACACTCTGCTGGCCACAGAGAGAACTGCAGCAGACTACCCGCAAAGTCCAAACCAAACACACGGGAGCCATGTTCCTCCAGACGCTAAGTGTGTTGAAATGACGGACGTGGGTCCTGGTGATAAGGTCACTCGCAAGGTGAACATGAAGCTGATGCCATTCTCAGCGGAAGGATATGGCCTGGCTGGGATTTATGAGAGCCCCAACACTCGACGGAAAGAGTCTTTATTTCACTCAAGGGCTCCCCGGTACATCTTAGATCGGAGCCTTCCACAGAAACTGACACATGGGAGAAACCTGCCTAAGACCACCCCAACCTTGCCTGGCCTCTATACTTTGTTTTCATGCAAATCTCTATCAGAGACAGGAAGTACTGAAAGTGAAACCCAGTCCTCCAATGACTCCTCTCCAATCAGCTCCCCTTACAATCCTGCTTCTACCTTGTCCATCTTATTAGACAACAGCAGCCCTGATGAAGGCGTACCTGCCAGTTCTTCGTTTCTCAATGGTAGAACGCAAAGGAGGAGATTGGAGGAGAGGGAATTGCCATTAAAAGGCTCTGTCAGTGGTCCACCCTTCTCATTTGGGAGCCCACATACGCTTGCCCCACCCGTATTCTCTCTGGATGTGCTGCACTGCCAAGAGCGACTTCAGCGTGAGCACGTGCTCCCCCTGCCAGCCCGCGGTAAAGTCAGACTCTCTGCAGAACGAACCGCACCGCCCTCCTCCCACCCCGCTTTCTCATGGCTTTTCACGGTGCGCATTCGCGTGGTGTCTGTTGAGGACCTGAGGGATGGCGTCGATGGAAGACCTGTGAACTGTGCATTGAGTCTGTGTCTGGCACCAGGCAAGCTGCAGCGGCAGGAGAGCGCCACCGTCAGGAACTGTCAGAACCCCATCTTCAATGAGGACTTTTTCTTCACAGAGCTAAGTCAGGACAACCTGCGAGAACTGGACCTCAGGCTAAAGGTCCTGGATAAACCTGGTTCGGGAGCACTTAGGAGGGAGACAGTTATGGGAGTGATCACTAAACCGCTGTCTGAGTTACTGCCACAATGAGAGCAGGAATAGTGCAACATTTAAATTCTTTAAATCTAGCTCTGATGAGCATAGCCTACTTTACAGTAGTATGTAAACAAGGATTACAATTGTTCCCATTACTTTTAGTTACAGCACAGCACTGAAGCACTTGCTTGGCTGTCTTGTCTTTGAATATGAACTACACAGAGGTACTGTAGATAAAAATTTTAATGACAGTATGTAGACTAATTACAGTAGCCTATGTAATATACATTTTTTTATTACATTTCATAGCTATTGTAGTTAAAACATAACAAATTGTGTTTTGTTTGGATTTCCATGTTTAATATTGAAATGTAGGTTTAGGGTGTCCTGGAAACTGTGGACACCATGTCCTTTGGTTTTTATTTGTTTAATTGATGTTCAAGATCCTCATTCATTCCCATTCACATACATTTCAAAAATTTTATTATTTTTTAGTTGTGAAGAATATAGTTGTGTATGCTATATCTGACTGCTTTTGGGGGGTCTGAACTACCATATAAGTGTTGTTAAATCAACTGGACAGAGTCATTTTTTTTTTCTGGTCTTCGACATACAGTAGCCTACACCTCAAGCGCATACCATAGCCTACATTTTGAAATTCCCATACAACGCGTGTCTCTACCGTTATATGTCAATAGTATATATTTCACACTGATAACTCAAAGTAGCACAGGGGAGGGTCTACGTAAAGTTCTGTACACGCCCACCGAAGCCAACGTCTTGATATTTCAGGAAACAGAAGCATCTGTCATCACAAATGTAAACATGACGGAGAGGTGAAAAATAAACGGCAACATGGTCTTCGAAAGTGTGGTTGTAGATGTTCTCAACAGATTTTTAGGGGACTACGTTGTCAACCTTGACAGCTCACAACTCAAGCTCGGCATATGGGGAGGTGGGTAGTATTTATAACATGCTTTCTGCTTTTTCTCTACTTGCTTAGTCGTAAAGCTAGCTAGCTAATGCTAACCATCGATAGCTAACGTGAACAGGCGTGTGAGAATGTGCTGCAGCTGTCATTGTCAGTGTCAGTGTGTATGTCTAAAATTCAGTTGACCTGTGTGGAAAAGAGTCTGCACTTGAGATCCAATGGCTGGTTAACAGAAGTTATTAAAGCACTACGGTATAATTAAACTGTTTAATGATCTGCCACAGTACCGGTACTGCTAGCCCTAATGTCTACGGTAGGCGAAGAGCTTTAGAGAACTGAAAGCCGTCATAAAGGTCACACCCTTTACAGACAAGGTATAACTTGCTGCCGTGTTCTTTTTAGGTGTTGACACTGCGCCATTTTTTAAATAATTTACTATTAATTTGCCAGCTAGACAGTCAGTCCCACTGGTGTGCAGTTGCCTTTCATAATGTGGTGTGAGGTCTAGCTGGGTGCGGAGAGCCAAGTCATGCACTATGGGTGGACTCGGTGATTAACACCGGCTTTGGAAATAAGACTCCAGTCCAGGTTGTTTTACTTTACTTTTAAGCCGCAGAGAGTGGATGTTTATCAAACCTTTGACAGCATTTAACAAAATTTTGCATTATCAGAGTGAGTCAGAGCAGAGCCATTTTTTTCTTGCTATCACTCTCCCTTTTTGAACGTTGGCAATTACTACTGAAATTGCCCAGCTCTCTGGTGGCCAATAGTTATGGTTTTCACTTCTTAAATGGTTTTAATAATTGATGGGCAACACCATCCAGCCAGCACCAGCCAGCAAAGGAGGCAAGCTGCTGTACTTAAAGGGATCGTCTGTTGCTAAGACAATCATTTTTTGCTAGCAATACAGTATTATTTATCTATTTGCTTTGTAGAAGAGGAAAACAGGGCTAACACAAACATGTCATTGTTTTACCCCAGGTAATGCCATCCTCAGAAATCTTGAAATAAAGGAGAATGCTTTGGTAAGACAGATTGTGCAATGTTGCCATAGTTAGGTACAGGTGTATGATACATTGCATGACTATATTATGGTTTAATATCAAAAATGTTATTTTTTTTGCAGAGTCAACTTGACATTCCTTTCAAAGTTAGAGTGGGACACTTAGGTAAGAACCAGGGGCAAATTCACAAAGATATCTCAAAAAATTTTGTAATGGGTAACTTGGTTCTTACATTTCTTATTGATTTTCCTCGTCATTTTATGATAACCTATCCATGTGAAATGTGGGCCCGCCCTTTGAGACTGCTTGGCTTGACTTGACTTATGGCAACTGAATTTATCTTTGACTGAGTTATTCCAAAATCAACTGTACATTAACTTTAGACTCAGTAGAACTAACTTGGTTTCTCTAAATGGCTAAAATGGTGATCTGTCCTTTTAAGAATTCATTACTCTAAGCATTTTGTAGGATTTATCTTAAGAATATTAGTATGAATTCCTGGTCACTGCCAACCTTTGCTATTCTATTGCAGAACAACACTCACATTGTCTTTTTTTCAGGACGACTAGAGCTTAAGATTCCATGGAAGAACCTGTATACCCAATCAGTGGAGGCAACCCTGGATGGTGTCTACCTGCTTATTGTTCCCACAGCCAGTAAGATCACTCGGAACACAGAATGAATCACCCCTGTAGTTGAGACCAGTTCAAATGCATTGTGGGACTTTGAGCTCCTAGGATCACACCTAGGTTCCCTCCTCAACCTGCCCATGCAGTCACATGCCCTTTTGTGCAGAGTCATGTTTCAAGCAGTGAGCTGAGGGCAGAAATGGGGTGTCAAGGCGCTATAACACAATTGAGGAGTGAACCTCCGGGTGCACGACAAAACCACATCTAAATAGGCATAAATAGTCAAGCCCAACTAGCTTTAGCAAGCACATTTTGTACCTGGAATGGTTTGGAATGTAGTCCATTGCATTTCACACATTAGCAGCTTCCTTTTGAAACACTGGGACTCCCTAGGTTGTGTTGGGCCGAATTCACCTTCAATGAAATCCTCCTTTCTATATTGTATTGGTTGGATGTCTTGTTATTGTTATTGACACACCAATACCTGCACATACTTGCTATATGTGCAAATGTGACTGCAACTGACATTAATGCTGTTAATGAAACTGTCGGCCCGAGGCTGGGCTAGTGTCTATATGTAGTGTATATAAATATGTTGCTGTGTGATTTTACTATCCAGGTATAAAGTACGATGCAGAGAAGGAGGAGAAGCAGCTGCAGGAGGTGCGTCAGAGAGAGCTGCAGAGGATTGAAGAGGCCAAGCAGAAGGCTGCAGAGAAAGGTCAGCAGCTTACAGTGGATGTGGTTGGGTGCTCATACGTTTGTCTGGATGTTGATCTAAATGCGCGCCTTTTTGTGTATGTGTTGGTGTGTTTCTACACGCCTGTGTTTGTTTGTTTGTAAAAAGAAAAGACATCACAGAGGTAGTGGTTGCTAAAGTGGTAGCCAAAATTATTTATAGCTAAACCCACTGCTTTCAGATATGGTTCGCATTGCTGGTTCTAAATTCATCACAATATTGTGTTAACACCACCTGACCATCATCGACTAGTGAAAATCTCATTGCTGAACCTTTATCATAACTGTTTATAATTGATTTGCCCAAAGTGACGCAGTAGAATTATAAAAAGTAATGCGTTACATTTTAATGTGATCATGAGGTTTCTTAAAACGGCATGTAGTCTGCTATTATATAGACCAGGTCTATACTGTATAGTGTGATTTTGAATGTTGAAAGACCGTACTTTGGATCTTTGGCTTTGGTTTTGCACATCAAACAAATTACCCTTTAGTTGTTACTGTCTCTATTTGTTCTGATATTATTATTTGTTAATGTATGTGTTTAACAGAAAACCCAAAGATGGAGAAACAAGACACATTTGTGGAGAAGCTGGTCACTCAGGTGATAAAAAACTTGCAGGTCAAGATTTCCAACATCCACGTCCGCTATGAAGATGATGTGAGTCTTAAAGTCAATGAAACGACACAAACCAGAGATAAAATGCTTACTGAGGTCACCTTAGTTAGCTCCGCCCAACTTCTGTCAAAGAAGAGGTCCAATTAGCCGAAGTATCTGCATGTGCATGTCAGCCCATGTGATGTGTAGGCATACACACCTAACCAACAGAATGTTAAATTACAGTTTAAAGGCGTTGCATGAAAATCACATTCATTTGCCACAGGTAGAAATGCAAATAGGTGTCGTACCACAAATTATACACAAGTGTGCCATTGTTTTTTCAGAGCTATTTTTGAAATACTCATACTGATCTGCAGTTAACTGTTCCACCTAGGTTGTGTTTAATGTTACTATAATAATCTTTAGCGGGCGCTTTAAATGTACTTGTGGTTATATTTAAATGTTCTCAACGGCCTCTCTCAGTTAGTTTTCCCTTAACTGCAGGACAGCGTGTTAATGGGATCTTTTTGGTCTTAATCACCATCGCTGACCTCAGTAGCTCTCCAGACCAATATACCCGGTGATGCAGATGATGACTTTGCTTCAATAAGGTGGACTCACAAGCTATTTTGTTTTTTTGTTTTTTTCCTCATTCAGGTCACCAATCCCAATTGTCCTTTGTCATTTGGAGTAGCACTAAAAAACCTCAGCCTCCAGGTAATGTGTTGTCTCACATTTAAAAATAAAAATAAAAATGTCACTAGCAAGATAGTCAATTTTAATGGTATATTTACATAAGAGCTTTCAATCCGAAACAGACTGCCGATGCAAACTGGACTCCCTGTCTTCTGGACGAGAAAGCTAAGCTTTTCTTCAAGGTAGAGAGCTTCCACCTTCACACTCACTGTCAGATGACACAGACTTTATTATTTACAAATAGGACGCTACCAGTGCATCTGTCCTGCAATTTTAGAACCATACAGAATGCTTTTCATTATTTTGTTTTCAAGTTTTGACATTGTATTTGACATGTATTTTATTTACAGAGATTTGTGAATGCTATAGAATATGTAGTACATAACATATAATAAGGAAACTTTACTTTACTTCTACAAAAAATCTCTCCAGAAACACAAATTTCTTCCCATTACGTTATTATGGGCTGAGTTAGGCAGAGAACACATTACAGACATCTTGAATGTGATCAATATAGCAAGTGGCTTCTTCTAATTGGTTTATCTTTTGCTTTTTTGTAGTTGGTTAAACTGGACAACCTCTTTGCTTACTGGAATGTCAACTCGGTGCTCTTCTCCAATCACAGTCCAGACAAGGCCCTGGTGAGTGTCATTACTGTGAGCCGCCAGGACGGTGTTATGCCTGCTCTCTTATAACCAGGATATTAGGTGTGTGTAATGGCCCGCCTGGCTCTTAGCCGCCGTCCCCACTGTTGGAACGGGCATGAACCTGGCTGGGTCAGATTGGACCAAAGCTCACGACAGGGCCTGGATTGATTTAATGTTTCTAAATAGAATTTGAACTGTACGTGAGATGGCTGTTTTGCACTTTGCACAACAAAATTGCACGGTTACCAAAAGTTATAAAAGCAGTTATTCATTTTATTCAAATAACAAGTTGCACACCGAATGTTTTTTCTTTATCCGCTTTGATTTGGCTTTAAGTAAAGCTAATTACAAGGCATTAGTCAGCTGTTCACTGTGGGCCAGAAGACCAATTATTCAGAAAGTCATCATTGTATAACAGTAGGGGGGTGTAACAGACACTATAAAAGCCTTTTCTCACATACATGTATTACGTTTATCTTATTTGTCTCTGAAATTACCTGTCAGTGTTGTTGCATAGACTGATTTTGGAGACTGTATTGGAAAGAAAAAAACGTTTGCGCATGTGATCCTCAAACTGCTCCAGTGCTTATTAAAAATGCTTTATTGGAAGAAGCTAGTGTAGCCATTTTATGCGGTCTTATAGCTCTCTGACATTACTAGTCTAGTGTTATTTATTGCATTTTATGTACCGATCATTTCAGTCACTAAGGCTGAAATTATTGGTACATACTATATTGGAGTATGAGATCCTCAAACTCTAGTGCTTTTTAGAAATGCTATATTGGAAGAAAAGAGTCTAGTGAGATTAGAAAATGATAAAATGGAAATAAAAAGATTATTATTATTATTTATTCTTTCTGTTTTCTTCCTACAGCAATGTCTCCAGAGCAGTATGGATATCGTAAACTCTTCTGTCAGCCATGACTTCAGTGAGTGTCTCAGTATAAAGGCCTTTACACACCGGACATGACGAGAATTAAATTGCGAGTCCGATGATAATTTTTAAATATTTTGCATTCTATTTCGGGCTTGTTTCACGTTGGTTTCACGCCCCGACTGTCAGTAGTGTACTGAGTGAATGATGGAGTCGTCTAGCAGTGATGAAGACAGTGATGAAGTATCCTCTCAAGTTGGTTCCCCACAGAGAGCCCGTTTAACCTGCTCAAACACCCCCTGGTGTTTGACCCTGGCACTGCTCCGTCCACTGGACTGGCTCTGACGCACCTTTGTGGGTCAGATCATATATAGGGCTAACCAGGTCCGCATAGCCAGCTATGAACTGCCTATAGAACCATCAATTGAAACAGTCAAAGGTAAAGTGTAGATTATCTTCACAAGACTACTCCAGGGGGAGTTTTTCCACAGGGGGAAACTGTGGAACCGTCTGTGAAGCCTCCGCCGGTTCCTCCCCCTCCTGAGAAGCAGCATCGGACAACCTCGCATCACCGCTGAGCACAGCGCACATCCCACACATCCCTACCGGACGTGAAACCAGCTGAAACTTGGACTGTTTTCAACTGTTAATATGTCATGTGATGGCAGCATGTGCTGTGTCCATAAGAGCTTCAGTTGATCTGCATTGACCCTGTTGTAATCATATCCTGTTTCTGCTTCGCAGTCTTCCGTCCCATCACGGCTGATGCAAGGCTGCGGATGAATCCGAGGTCTGACGTGGACTTCTCTTCTCCTAAAGTCGACCTTGTGGTCAATCTCAGAGAGGTGGCTATTGAGCTCAACAGATCACAGGTATGTGTCTACAGCAGGCCTCTGTGGACAGAGAGCACTGCAAGAGAGGAGCAGGATAGACTAGTGGTCTGGATGTTTGACTCCTAGCCGGAAGGTCATGGGTTTGAGCTCCGGGTTTGAGCTCCGGAGTTGGCCTACCTGTAAGCATCGTTGAGCAAGATGCCCTTGCTCAAGAATGGAAGCCCTATCTTGTGTTCTTGTTATACTTTGTATTACAAGAATAGGGCATCTTGCTTAAGGATGAAACGCCCATCTTGTATCCTTGTAATACTTGTGTTACTGGGGTAACACAAGTATAAGAAAACGTGAAGATTAGAGACAAGCGTTTCAGAGATACTCGATCTGTCCCTGATCCAATTTCAATTGATGCTTGTTATAAATGATTGAGCGCTCTTATCTTCCTCTGCTCTTTCTAGTACATCAGCATTCTGGAGCTCCTGGGCTCGGTTGATATGATGTCACGGAACCTGCCGTACAGGAAATATAGGCCCCAGGTCTCCGTTCGCAACCACACCCGCATCTGGTGAGCAAATGCTTTGACTCGGTTACTTGAACATAGGCCCTATATGCAGAAATGCATAGTCCAAACAAGACACTTGATCACCATGGATTAATTTACTTGGGCTGTGACACATGGAAGCAAAGTTAATCCGATCTCTGGGTGTTTTATCTGGTTCTGTTGGTAGTTGTCATTCACACTTCATAAAAACTAGTCTAATTTCATATTTATTTTCTAGCGGTAGAGGCTATGCTTAACTTGGCCTAGACTTGATATTTATCTTCTAACTATCGATATAATTTTAATTAATGATGTATGTAAAGATGTATTTCTCACTCCTCTCTCTGACGATGCCCCTCCAGGTGGCGCTACGTGATCACAGGCGTCCTGGAGGTGGACGTGAAACCTCGTCTCCATATGTGGTCCTGGCAGCACATCCGCCGGCACCGGCAGAGCGTCAAGCACTACCGGGAGCTCTACAAGAGCAAGATCACCACCAAGAAACCCAGCGAGGTGCTTCTCAAGCAGCTGGAGGTGGGCGTATATTTGAACGAATATAACGAATGAGGGCTTGGTTGGAGCGAAAGACATCATGGCCCTATGAGTGTTGTTGGAGGAGAGGTTCGCACTTATAGTCACTATTCATGGCATTTCTGGAAAATCATGGAATTTAGAAAGGACTATTCAAGACAGGGGAAGTCAAGTGTTAAGTTCTCTAATGGTACCAATTCTCGTGTCCATTCAAATTCACTACTTGGCTCATGGAAATTTCATGGAAAGTCATGGAAAAGTAAGAGGATTTTACATGCGAGTAAGTGGAAACCCTGAAGAACTGGGCAGAGTAGGACATATGAAGGAAGAGCAGGTTTAGAAATCCACAGCACTAGCCTCTCTCTCTCTTCTTCCCTTTCCCCCCAAACTGGTTTTATTCTAAATGTGTAAGTATATGTAAAAGTTACGCCGTATAACACAAGTAAGAGTGAATAATTACTAGGACTGTGTATTGGAATTGACCTCACGATACGATACGTAACACGATACATTGCGATACACTACATGAAAATGTTAAAATGGATCTGTAGCGGGCGGGAGAAAAAGACAAAGTAGCCGAGTAGTGGCGTTCCAACTCGTTGCTCGTGCTTTTAATGTTTCCTAAACCAATACAAAGTGCCGTTTGGCGAAACACAGGATACCTCACACAACGTTACGACAAAACAGAAAAAAAGCACTAAGTGCTGCCGGTGAAACTTAATAGTCCAACAGGAAATGAACAATATGCAGCACCTGTGGGGAGTTATCCCCCGCAGGTGCGCAGCCAAGAGGGACGGCACGACACGTGCACGGGGACCAGTGCACAGGGATCAGTGCCCGGGGACCAGTGCTCGCGGATCGTGACAGGATCTGAAAATACAACTTGCTGTGTACCACCTGGGTAGTCTAATATGTACATCACATTATATTGATAAATCAGCGGACAAATTGTGTGAAAACTATTTGAATAATGTATTGATGATATAATTATATCCTTCATTTTGTATGTTAATTCTCTGTCTCGTTCTGTAGATTTTTCGTCTGCTTAATTTAGGGAGTTTAAGCTTTTAAAATCAATGTATCTGTGTACTTAGGAGCCTGAGAAGATGCTAGATATTTTTAACATCACACTGGCCAGACAGCAAGCCGAGATGGAGGTAAAATATGATCAATGATGTCTTATTTGGAGCTATATCATGATCTCTGTCAGACATGTAGGTTCACTGATAATATTACCGTTATATCTAAATAGTTTTTTTTTCTTCCATAGGCATCTAAAGCTGGCCTGCTTATCTACCGCCCAGGGATAAAGGTAGAGGAAGAGGAGTCCCAGGGCTGGTTTGGCTGGATGTGGGGCTGGGGAGGAGAGGCTGATACACAGGTTAACGAGATCAAGACTGGAGGTGGGCTACAGGAAAATATTAATTAATTAATGAATTTTGCAAATGGCAATTATTTTGAAAAACTGTCCTGCCCTGTGGACTCAGGCTTTGATGGGCTGATGACCCCTGCTGAGAAGGCCAAACTCTACACGGCCATTGGATACAGCGAGGCTGCGGTGAATCCCAACCTGCCAAAAGATGTGAGATGCCACAATTTAACAAGCCCTAACACTCTTGGCACAGATCATGTTTTCTTATCACATCTCTCTGCTACATTATCACCACCGAATTTCTTACATTGATGGGCCTAACTCTTTTGAACAGTCGAACTTGGTTATGCGTTTCACAACATACATTACATATCAACATACTATTCAATCATCAAAATAGTTGCTAACAGCTCAAATACAAACAAAGAGCTTCAAAATAGTTGATCCTAAGATAGCGAAACAAGAAAGGGAAACGCAATGTAATTAGCAATCTGTCCATGCCTGTGTTCCAGTTTGAAGACATGAAGGTCAACTTCCACATGGTGAAGCTGTCTGTGTCCATCAAAGACAACATGGACAAGAAAGAAATTATAAAGTTGACCGTTGAAGACCTCACGTCCATGCTCACACAGAGACCTGGAGCACAAGCCATCAAGTACGTCATCACTGATTTTGATAAAGCTTCAGAACCAGGGTTATGCAAGTAACTTCAAGTGTCACACTGCTCATTCAGTGCGATACTTGGATCACAATTTTATATATATTTCTTTATTTTTATTTCTTTATTTAAAATTAGCTTTGTGAGCTCTTGTAGCAGCACGTTATTGTTGCACTGTTCTTTATAAGCAAATGTAATTGGCCAATTTACATTTATGCTGGATATTCCGCTACTAATTGTTGGTTATTAAAGTGTGTTTCTATAACTCTAGAAAAGGTGAGTAAAGCTCAGATTCTGTGCCTCCCTCTCCTGGCTGTTCCGAGGTTCCTACAGTGACATTCACTTTGTGTTTCTGACTCTGTCCAGACTCGCAGCCCGCCTCAGATCGTTCGAGGTCACAGGCCTGGCCAGTAACCGCCCTGCACCCACCCTGTTGTCCTCGAGAAAGGCCTCCACCAAAGCAGGAACCCCACTACTGAGCATCCTGTTTGAAACCAACCCTGTGGACCAGAGCGCAGACCAGCGCCTCCATGTGGAGTCTGAACCCTTGGAAATCATCTATGACGCGGTGGGTAGGAGGGGATGCAGTAGACTTGCATAACATGAAGAAGGTTTTTGTTCATGTGGTTATTGTGTTTGTCTTTATCTGTGCAGGTAACGGTAAACAGCACGTTGGCTTTCTTTATGCCCCCCGAAGACGTGCAATTGGATGAGCTGACGAATGCCACTCTGATGAAACTGGAACAGTTCAGAGACCGCACGTCCACTGGTAAGTCTCTGTCTCTCACACACACACACACGCATGTGCACACACACAAAGAGATACCTGTGCGTAAAGATACACTGTCCCTTTCATATGCTTGCATGCTTAAAACCCTACTCGTCTGTTGTTTATGCTTGACTGGATGTTAACTGGTGGGGAAAACATACAGAGAATCATTAACTTGCACTATAAAATAGCCCAGTTCTACAATGTATGTCTCAAACTCCTGTGTGTCAGCACTGGTGAGCAATGTTCCTGCATCCTTCATTCCCACTAAAATAATATTTTTCTGTACAATAACAATTTATTATATCAGTTTTACTTTTTCATTGGCGGTTAGGGAACAAAATATGTTTGGGTTAGTTCATGTGTGAAATACAATACAAGACTTTATTTTTTTTTTAAATTTTAGGGCTTATGTACGTGATTGAGACGCAGAAGGTTCTAGACTTGAATGTGAACCTTATGGCGTCTTACGTCATCGTACCGCAGACGGGCTTCTATGACGCCACGCAAAACATCATGCTGCTCGACCTTGGGCACTTCAAGGTAGGACAAAGTAAAGCCTGAATCTTAGAGGGATCCAACGCAATGGCAACCCTTAGCTTAGCTGTGAACACACTTGCTGGGCTCACACCAGCCTACTCTTAGACGACTTTTGACAAGTTGTTGGCTGATAGCAGATATCGTACTGTATGTCGGTGGTAATATGAAATGTGTTAAATATTGTCGTTTTTATTGTGTCGACAGATGTCCAGTCAAAACAGGAAGAACCTGCCCCAGCTGTCGCTGGGAACCAGCACTATTGAATCGATCATGTTGAGAGCCTACGACAGGTTTGACGTGCAGCTCAGCAACCTGCAGTTCCTCTATAGCAAACCAAGTAGGCCAACTCATGCACTCTATCACGCCTTACCCCAGTTGTTGTAACTCACCAGGGATGAGCTTGTTTGCCCGACGAGCAAATCAAGGCCGATGGTATTGTTTTGTGTGATTCATCATTGTGCGTTGTCAGGCGGGGACTGGAAGACCGCTCGTAAGCAGAAGCGCTCATCGCTCCATATTCTAGAGCCAGTGGATGTAAAGGTGGTCTTCAGCAGAGCCATGGTCGTCACAGACTCGCGCATGGCCAAGTGAGTTTTCTGTAGGGGGTGTCCCTGACTAAGAATTGACAGTCGATTCCGATTAGTCAAGTCTTGCCTATCGTCGAATCATATTATTGTATTGCATTTTAGTATGATTAGTACTCATGTCAGAATACCACAGGCATATCAATGAGATGAATAGCTGTCTATACATAAAATAGGAAATAACACATTAATAACAAATTCAACACTGCACAACCCTCGTTACGAGTAGCTACAAACACAAATCAAACAACGAATACACTCACCTAAAGGATTATTAGGAACACCTGTTCAATTTCTCATTAATGCAATTATCTAATCAACTATTCACATGGCAGTTGCTTCAATGCATTTAGGGGTGTGGTCCT
>JAOEHI010038594.1:0-22482 GCA_025447815.1 Percopsis transmontana | reverse complement strand
CCCCCCCCCCCCCCCCCCCCCCCCCCCCCCCCCCCCCCCCCCCCCCCCCCCCCCCCCCCCCCCCCCCCCAGGATGTTTCAACAAGGCAGTTGAGTCCAGAACAGCTTGTTGTCTTTGATTAATAACAGTAGGAAGCTTACACATTGATGCACTCTTTAAAGTAATTGAAGAGTTAGGCTATTCTATTCTATTCTACCATAATTCATTTGATTTTACCATTATTTATTTTACCATAATTATTTTGCCATAATTTAACCAGACAAGTCACTTAAGAAGAACATTCTTTTTTGCAGAAGGCCTGGCATAAGGTACTGCCTTTTAGGCGGAGATTAAGACTATTCTAATCTATTCTATTCTAAAGACAAAGCCAAATTCTGCTTTACAAAATGTGTTGATTTAGGGCAATCTGGTCAGTTACTATTAGTCAAACAAAATTTGTCTTTTACCCAACAAAACCCCCAATATAACCGTTATATAACTAGTAAAAATTTTACATGATTAAACGTACACAAATTACTAACTTCTTATTAGAAATGGAGCTGGAAATGTAACAGTTCCAGTTTTCCAGTCAGTGTGGCTATCTGATTGTAACCAATCATATCTGATCTATCTATCTCCAACTACCTGTGAGATAGCCAATCAAGTTAGGGTATGTTAAAAACTGAAACTGAAATGTTTCAGAAAAAGCAGAAAAAGTCCAAAATGACATTTGGAAATTTAAACGATATGGATACTTTAATATATTTCACCAAGGTGGTTCCATGTTATTTCTTGTTTGATCAATTCACTGATTTCTTAATTTGAATTCAGAAAAGCTAGATAGGGACGAAGTAGATGAAATATGTGTTAGCAGTGTTTGACATTCTCTGAACCCTACTGATTAAAAAATAGATGACAGGGAAAAGTGAGTGTATTGGTCCTGGATATTTCGTCTGTCTCTCACCTTTCTTGACCTGACATTTCAAACTGAATGAGCCTACGGTACATCTGCCTTAGTGTGTGTGTGAGTTTGTGAACCGGTGTCTATGTCAACATGAGCTGGCCTGTTTGTGGCAGTGTGTGTGTGTGTGCTAATGCTACCCGTTTGTGTTTGTTCACACGCACGTGTGCCTGTGGGTTGCCCTGACCTGCCAATTCTCCTGCTGTCAGGAAGAGTAGAGAATGAAATATCAATTTCATCTCAACTCCAATCATGAATTTGCATATTCACGGCCGACTAGAGTGACTTGTACCGTATTAAAGCAGCTGCACTGGCCTCTACCTCATGCCTCTCATGTGGAGAGGTGATTAAATGGACAGAGATGAAACTCTTTCATAGTCTTTGTAAGGCCTTATGAATAATTATCTTGTAATACATCTTACATCTTACAGATGTACAGATTGTAGATCCCTTCCTGATGCACAAAACCACAAAAAAACATACTCTTGGGGTGTACGTTTTTTCAACTCCCACAGAGGAATTGTCTAGAAAGAGTACTTATGTCTTCATTAGCACTTAGAATGATTTAGCATTGACACGTGTATTTTCTATGACTACTGAATTCTACCATATAATACAATACAGGCTACAAATGAGGTTAATTTAAATAGGATTACCCATATATGGGATCGCGCGAATGCCCTGCGGCACCAACCAGGGGGGGTGGGCACCACATGACTAAGCCAAGTAGACCTTAAAAAAACCTTTTCATATAGTTTCTATTTTATTTACTGAAAGAGAGGGAAACCGGTAATAAGTCATTGATAAATACAATATAAAGGCGCATTTACAATTGTTTTGCGGCAAACTTGTGGCACTGATCAGTTTGATGGGTTTGTTTTATGCCCCTCTGTATGTTTCGTTGCTGTTTCGCTGCCATGCGTGACCGCTGTGCGGGGCGTTACGTTTCCGTGTTCTGCATACGTGAAATGGTTGTTTGCATTTGGTGTGTGTGCAGTGATTTTATTAGACACTCTTCAATGTTTTTGCGTGTAGTCCTAATGCAGGACTACAGGAGGGATATAATATTTCGATCGGCCTGTTCTACTGGCATGTCAGTTGCATAGTGTATAGGCATTTGTAGGCCCATGCAATACAATGTTTCAGTCCTAGCAATGAACCTGTACTTTAGCTACAAGTTGGTAAAGGTGTTTAGAAAATGTCCATTTTTTCATGTGTGATTGGGCGGGCACGTCAGGTGCGGTCACCCAGAGGCGTTAATCAGAGGTGTTAATCCGGCCATTCATCAATGAGGGTTAAGGGGTTTTACCTAGGTTCCTCTGATCAGTTTATTTGGCATAAAATATATTAATTAGTAATGAGGAACATATATCAGTAGATATCTACTCTTGATTTTTCACCTTTTGACTATGTCCCATAAATCTATTAAGTATTTACCCCCTGAGCCAGACTATTGAAATCTCAGCATTACATTAATGGTAACCTGACAGTAATGGGCACTTTTTATTTGCATGAACTGGTTTGGATCTAATCCATGGTATCCAGACGGTTAATGGCTACGGACAGTGTTAGTAGGTGGTTGGTTCTACTGCGTACAGGTAATTGTACATGTGTGTTGAATGTGTGTGTTTGGTAGTAATACTTACCAGGAAGTTATTAGGTACTGAGCCAGGTTGATGGATATCGGTGTACCGGTGATGGTAACGTGTCGGTCGCTAGTGCTGTCAATCTGACTGCCGATCTTTATCTGGGCGCCGGACACTTGTCGGATCTCATTTATCTTGGTTCCCTGGCGACCGATGATCGAGCCAATCAGCTGTGAGAGGAAAGACGAGAGAATGAGAGGGAAATACAACAAGAGAGGGTTAGAGAGATGTTTAAAAGTACATGAATAAAAGTAGAAATGAGAGCTTTGTTCCCCTCTGAACCATTCCTTTGTTTTCCTAGCTGAAAACAGGTGGACAGAGCTGAAGCTAGCAGCTGTGTTGCCGGTGTGTCTTTGTTTACGTGTCCGTCTGCCTCTCTGAGCTGTTCGCTACCCTGTCCGTTAGCTTGTCCTCAAGTCTGTCCATCTGCCTGAATCTCTTTTGGTCCTTATGCCTGAATGCCTCTGGTTCATTGCGTGCACTGATTCAATATTCTTATTGCAGGGATCAGCGTGGTGCATGAAGCATATGGCCAACCTTGTAATTATCTGTCTGCTGTATTTATATAGCTATCTGCCCATCTGTTGGAAGGGCTTTACCCTCTCCAATTAAAAATATAACCAACATTAGACAATATAAATAAGAGGTGTGAAATTTAGCTTCTCTCTCTCTCTCTTTCTCCAGTCGCTTTCTATGTCATCTGGCCAGTTTGGTTTCGGTGAGGAACTGATGGTCATTGAATGGAATTAATAATTGAATTGTGTTATGTATGAGACAGAGAGAGACCTAGAGAGAGAGAGATAGAAAGAGAGAGAGAGAGAGAGAGAGAGAGAAGAAAGTGTGAGTCTGTGTGATTTGACAGTTATGGCTAATGGTAGACTGGGAGTCAGTTGCTATTTATCCTGTAGTGTTTTGACTGTAGAGGGAACAGGAATTTAGCAACACACACACACACACACACACACACACACACACACACACATACACACACACACACACCTAATATGCCAGGGCATCGTTGTTAAAAGATGGACGCAGAATGTTCAGTAGCCTACATCTTTACAGCCCACAGATAAGTGGCCGTAAAGACCTATTAAATGATAATAAGGAGAATTTATGACTGCTACTACTGCTACTGCTGTTGTGCTGTGGCAATGGATGCTGGCCAGACTAATACGGCTGGCTTGGAGTCTCTCCTGCAGTGGTCCATGGTCCATCTGCGACTCTATCGAGTTACACATCAACGCGATAGGCTTTGACTACTGTTTAGTTTGAACATTGCACATTATTCTGTTTCCTTGGTCATGTATTATTAAATATTACTTATTGTTTAATGCTAACGATGTTGCCCACTCAGCTCCAATTGGGTCTTAGACATCCTGTAAGCATTGGAATCCTTTTATTGTCCCTTCTCAAGGTTCCTTCCATCTTTTCAGTTAGACCATGTGGGCCTGTGCAACCCTTTGAGACTGTGACGTCATTAAGGGCTATATCAATAAATTTGACTTGACGTGGCCTTTTTAATGACAACAGCAGTAAAGAGAGAATAGCTAGCACCGCTAGTTAGCTAACTGTTAAAAGATTAATACAATCAGATTTGCATGGGTGGAAAAGAGAGAAGGGCAAAGTGAGGCTACAGGCAGTGTAGGAGGCGGGAAAATGACTGATAGACTCTCTAAAATCAATGTCACACTCTACCCAGACTCACATATGCACTACTCTATGAAGGAGAGAGAGGGGAGCGAACAGAAAGAAGACAGGAGCGGGGATGAGAGGAGAGGAGAGGTGGCACTTTGCACCCCAATTTGCCCAACCGACTATCTCTCAGCTTTGACTGAGTAGAAAGGGACATGAAAGAAGGTTGAACTTTGTGAGGATGAAAGCCACCAAGACAAGTCTCTGTCATGGTTAGAGAGACTGTTATTGTTCCAAACGTCACTGGTTCATACCCGATAGCCAATATTGACACAAGTCCTTCTGAATAAAAGGCTGCAGAATATGCAAGATCTGTCATGCTAGCGCATGTCTTCCTGTTCTCTGTAATTCTGCCCAGAACCTATACCTACATTGCACAAACTTGATTGACTTCCAGGAGCTACTTTTGAGATTTTGTGATTGGTTAGGGAACATTGAAAATTGACTAATGGAATATCTCTCTAAGTGGTGCTAAACTGGCCATGGCCATGTCAAGATGTGCTTAGAAGCACATTTCTAAAGAAAATATGTTCTATATACTCCTCAATTATGTCGCAATTGTGACCTCTGTTGGGCCCTCTGTTTTTGTTTGGAATCTCTTATGCATTAATGAGACACTTACGTAGTATCCTTGTAATGTACACGTTAAGAGCCAGACATCTGGTGTGGCAGAGGTGAAGAGAAAGGCCAAAGTGAACATTATGAAATTCTGTAGTCAGCAGCCAGCCAATACCGACGTGTTCACTAATTATGTAGCATTAGGACCTCAAGGACAAGGAGCTAGGAGTGTTTGGGCGTGAGTGTGTGCGTGTGTGGGTTAATGTGTGTGTGTGTGGATGTAGGCTTAAAACACTATTGTGGGGAATTACATCTCGCCACACTGTTTTTTTTTTTTTTGGTGAGCCAACAGCGGGCATATAGGTTGCTACACAACTGCCCGAGTGGAAATTAGATTTCCTTTAAATGTTGTTGGCCAGATGCTTACATCGTTTGGAATGAGCAGCTCCTGAGATGTGGTTTGGGAATTGGCGTCAACCCCTCCTGAGAGAGAGAGAGAAAAAGAGGGAGGGAGGGAGGGAGGGGGGGAATAAGATTAAGAGAGGGAGATGCAGGAAAAATACATTTTATTTTATTACTGTACTAGAAGTAAACGTAAAAAAAAATATTGTGAAAATGTTACTTTCTTCTCTTGACAATGAGTGTTCACGACTAGCACAGCGCTTCCTATACTATGTGTCTTTGTGTGTGTGTGTGTGGGTGTGTGTGTGTGTGTGTGTGTGTGTGTGTGTGCACTTTTCTACTTCCACAGATGATGAGTTTTATACCTGGGACATAATGGAATAATCAGCCACCCATATACCAGACTATAATTCCAATTTTCCTGCTCTCTCTGCAGGGTGCTGTTAGCATTTGTTTAAAAAAAAGACATGACAAAGAAGGCATGTCTTTTTAACAGCAGACTGGGTATTCTCAAATGATGTTGAACTGCACTGGCCCAAAAAAAGAAGCTATGTAAATGTCCAACACTGCCGTCAAGTGAAAAACTCATTAATTTAGTTTGGGTGCTATGTAAGTTTAAACTCTTCACTTGAATGATTCCCTGACTGATGAAAGCCAGTATATTTTGTATTTTCAATGAATAAATCGCCACTACATTTCAGTTTTTGTTCTGCTTATTAATCATGAAAAAAGGGCACTAAAGTTAGTAATTATGAAAAAAATGTAAATAACTAAGTCCACGGTTGAAAAAATTCTAAAACAAAATGTCTTTATGTTCTCTGGTAGTGAAAACCAAAAAAAAGGTAGAAGGAAATATTAGTATATATTACTATTAAATATCATGTTTGCGATGGAACGCTATTTATTTCTCAGAGGAACTGACAACCATGACAACAGGGAAATAAAAACAGTGACTTGAAAGTCAAGCGGGGACTTTCTGACAGACGCACGTCTGCCCTTTGTGAACTTGTCTCGACAGCAACACACACACACACACACACACACACACACACACACACACACACACACACACACACACACCTTAATATTGCTTTCTCCCTATTCTCTGCTTCCTGGGACATACATAGATTGTGTGTGTATGTGTGTGTGAGTGCATACCGGCCAGCATGGCAGTTGCTGATTGGCTGATGGGGGCCAGGCCCTGTTGCTGCATGGATAATTGGTGAAGCTTGGCCAACTAAAACACACACAGAATTCAAATTCAATAATATCTATATTAGAATATTAGAACCGTAATAATTCACATGACATAAATAAAGACATAAACACGCAGATATAGTAAGACAGAAAGAATAACAGTCACAAATGAAGAACAGGGCGAACATTGAACAACAACATAGCGAGGAATATCAAGTTGCATGGGTGTAAAATACATTCCATTCAATATTGTACATTATATTTTACATTTAAAGTGTTATGTTTACCATAGATGTTTGTTTTACAGAGTTCCTGTGTGTAATTATTTTACCTCAATGAGCACACATACTGTATATGCATGTGGTGCTATCTTTCTTACCTCTGAATGCGGAATGCCATATTGGCTCTGAACTGCATACGTCTACAAGAGAAAAATACGAATACAGAAAAGGTCAACTCTTTCAATAAATATGAGGTTCTGGCTCAAACCTGACACTTATTTGAAGTCAAAATACACAGTATGTTTTTAGAGATAATTATTTATCCTTAATAATGTAAAGTTTTTAAAGAAAAATAGGAAATATCCTAGGGTACATTTCATGCTGTTGTACTGTGATGCCATTAGGTTCTGTGGTAGAAGTGTTTGTGCACATCAAAACGATGTCTGTGGAATTCCCATTTAAATTAGAAATTGATTAGAAATCAGTACATAGAGGTCTGGCTTCATTACTGTTAAGTCTACATGCTACTTATAATAAAAACAATAAAAGAGGGAAAATTGCATTTACTCTATATTTAAAACCTAATAACTGATATTAAAACCCTGTAACTATCATATCTACAGTAAATCTCCTGGCTTTCCTACCTGTATTATCTTATTGAAGTGCATCTGTGTTTCTCTCTGAGGGATCATTCATTAAGTAATGTTTTAGTAAGTCCTAAATCCTGAACTTTGAATTGAATTAACAGCTCCATAGGCAACCACGCAGTCTGAGGGGTTAGGGAAAGGACCGTGTGTGTGGACGTGTGTGTGTGTGTAATACAGAAAGAGAAAGAATGTTTTATTGTGTGTGTAAGTATTAGTGTTTAAGCCTGTGGGTGAGAGTGTGTGTGCGCATATAAATTAGCGTCCGTGAAAGTCTGCATGTCCCGGGGGAGCTGCTGCAGACTGCACTGCTACCCATGCTGAACTTGTGACTCCTGTTGCTAATTCCGACACACAGAGATGTCATTCTGAGCGGCTGTGATGAGAGACAGATTGTTCACTGCAAGTTCGTCTTTTGACTCTTTCTTCTGACTCTTTTGACTCTATCAAGAATCATAGACTTAGACAAATAGACTGTGTACAAAATATTGCTTTTCAACAAACATCTGATTGACACACAGCGCATCAGCCCACTGGCTGAACCCTTTTTACTTTGTAAGTATGTTTTCAGCAAATTCACAGTGCGTTTACTGCTGTTTATTTGTTTTTTGTTTTTGGTGAAGAGCAGAGGGGAGGGAGAGTTCTACCTATGTATTTTCTACAAGCTAACAAACCGATGGCCCCTCACCTTTCGCTACTGTCGACTTTCTTCCGTCCTCACTCCCTGCCGGCCTGAGCCCGCTAACTTTACCTCCTGTCACATTTTCCAACCTCTCCACCCTTCCATCACCTCACCCGAACCTCCATTAGTTGCTGTTGCTGTTGTCTTAGCTGACAATTCCAGGGCTCGCGGGCGCGCGCGCACACACACACACACACCAGCACTTAGCCCAACGTTGGCGGTCAAGCGAGCGGAGCTGTCAGTATGGTGCGGCACAATGTTATTCTGTCCTAGTTTGCATTCAGTTTGTCTGTTAACCTGTCCCTCTATTTGAATGCCTGTGTGAGTATTTCGCCATAGCTCAGTCTTGCAGCTGGGTAATATGTCTGTTTCTGCTTCCTGGCCCGTTGTTCTGGCAGAAACATCTGTTTTCATGCAGTTCATCTCAGTTAGACATTACCTTATTTATTTTTTATCAGCCAGACAGTTATCCAACCCCTTCAACAGACACACACACATACATACACTGTCTTCATCTCTCTTACTATTTGTACATAGCTTCTCAGCTTAGCTTTTCTCTGATAAGGCTAATATTAGCTTACAAAGGGAGACTATTGGTTAATATGTCAGCTAGGATACACAGCGTCAAAATATTACCATAAAAGAAGAAGCCTTTTAACATTCAACTTAGTAAGCTCTGACTTCAGGGCTAAGATGTCAGGCAGGCCAAGTTAAATAGGCTACTCTAGGCTCTAGTTAACAGCATTTAAAATTTGATATGAAATGATCTTTAAATAAATGTAATGTTCGAAAGTGGTATAAATTAGCAACGTCTCCTATTCTCTCTACAACAATAGTTGTCTTAACAACCAATTAATTTTTTTATTAAAGTAAAATTAGCATGCTTTATGTGAATAATGAACACCATGGGAATAGGTTTGTTAATGACTTATGCTTCCTGGTTGTAAAATAAATGGCGTCTCCCATTCAGTATGTTACGAGAGACAAATCACATACTACATTTTCATCGGGTTTCATCAGGTACGTCAACTTCCAGCCACAAAACGATCGCCTGCGTAAAGCCTGGAAGGAAGAATCAGTGATTATCTCCTAACAGATGCTCTCCCCGGTAGGTCTGTTGAGTCCCCCTCTGAGTCTCCCTCTGCTTTTAACAGCCACAAAACTTAAAAATAGCTCCACACACCATGTTGTTTCCCATGTACTCCAATCTTTTCCCCCTTTCTCAATTCCCTCTGTACTTGCATTGCCTCTTTCTTGTTCCACATTTGTCTCCTTCCCTCTCTCTTTAACAGCCGTCAATGTGTCGCCCGAGGGTGTGTAGCCTCATCTACTCTAGATTACCCAGTATTATTGCATATTTTAAACTCGCAATAAGAAAATGAGGAATAATATTTACCAAGCGTCACAGAGAAACATTCAGCAATTGTTCCTTAACCCTCTCTGCCATCCTAAGTTCTGTCACCTACACTGGTCCATAAATAAATACGCAAAACAATAAAACTTTTTTTTAAACACTCACAATGGAGGTGTAAGTGAATGACAGCTCTGACTCTGGATTGACAAAGGTAGTTTAACTGCACATTATTGCCCTACCCAAGAAGACATATGCAACATTTAAATCTACCTCCCACACAATATAGTTAGACAGAGTACAATAAATAATCACAAGAAATGGGAGGACAGTTACAGGAAAGTTATATTTCTGGTTAAAAAACGATGAGCACCTCTATATGAATAAATATTACAAAATTGTGAAAATTACATTAACAGCAGAGATTTGTTTTCCAAAATTGGAGGTATTTTGGTATAGAACCCTTTACTGCATGCATTTATAGTGGAAAATGAAACACGACTGGACATGAAAAGGCTATTAATTAATGTCAGTTCCAGAGGTTTGGTCCTAATGTCCTATATCTGACAGTGAATAAAAAACAGCTAGACAAGCCTTCATGTCAATATGGTAATTTACACGGCATGGTACCCAGAGCTCTTGTGATGGCTCTGCTTGCTTTACCCTGGATGCCAGAAAGCCATACTCACTTGTTGCAGATCCATGCCTCCCTGCGTCACAGAGAACAGGGGGTGAGTGCCAAAATCTGATGCCTCGAACACCTTTAACCAGCACAGAGAGACACAGTCAGTTCTGATGCTCACGTTCCCAGTGTAAGCGCTTTTGGCAGTGGACAGGGGTCAGCATGGCCACACTGACTGGTCTGCGGCTACGCAGCCCCATACACAACAAACTGCATGGTACTGTGTGTTCTGACACCTTTCTATCCGAACCAGCATTAACCCTTTCAGCAATTTAAGCTACATTAGCTTGTCTGTTGGTTCGGACCACACGGGCCAGCCTTCGCTCCCCACGTGCATCAATGAGCCTTGACCGCTCGCCGGTTCACCGCTTCTTCTTCCTTGGACCACTTTTGATAGGTGCTGACCACTGCAGACCGGGAACACCCCACAAGAGCTGCAGTTTTGGAGATGCTCTGACCCAGTCGTCTAGCCATCACAATTTGGCCTTTGTCAAAGTCGCACATCAACACAACAAATTTGAGGACAAAATGTTCATTTGCTGCCTAATATATCCCACCCACTGACCGGTGCCATGATAACGAGATTATCAGTGTTATTCACTTCACCTGTCAGCGGTCATAATGTTATGGCTGATCGCTGTATATTATATTACAATGATGAGTAACAGTGCAGAGACAATTTTACTTCTGCCAAGTTTTCTTTTCATTAAAAAATTTTCAGAGCCGGTGGAAGGAATCTTTAAAAATGCACAACTCTAACTTTGGTCTTGGAAAAACTGTATGGGAGTGCTTAATTGAGGATAAACTGGGTCAAAATCTATGGCTCATCAAATTTCATCCCAATTAAAACACTTCACATTGCTTCAAATGATCAGGGTAGAGGTGCAGTGTCAGGGAGATGACATGAATTATTCCTAATTGGTTCCCAGAAATTAGGTAGTGTTCTATTTTTTGCCATTTCTACAATCCTCTAATTGTCTACATTAATGTTAAAATGTCATAAATTTAAGACAGGTAACACCCTGTTGGAAAGCATATCAACACAATTATTCACCCCAATACAGGCCTATTTCATAATAGCAAGATTCCAGATCAATGTCAGATCTAGAAAAAAAGATGATCTAAGATCGGTCATGTGGATTGCGGGTTTATGGCCTTTTATCAAACTTATCTAAAGATTTATGAATTCTTAATATCACTCCTTTTATAATACAAAAAGTTGGTATAACAATCAGATAAACTGCCACAGAAAACTACAACATTCGTAGTAGGCTATGTTGTCAAGGTTAGCTAAAGCTTAATAGTGTAATTGGCTGTTTTAAAACCCCACAGTAAAATTACATTGTAAAACAACAAGATTTGATGAGTTTCAAAATTCTAATAAAACAAACAATACACCAAAAATAATTACAACTTATATATGGAAAGAATGTATCCAAAACAGATAACTTATCAGCTGTTTTTGTTATAACATTATATTACAGTTTCCTACTGGGATTAATATATTCAGTAAAAAAGGATTACATTTTAATAATAGGCCCCATGGAGCAATAAGGTTTTTCTGCAAAGGAACAGTCAATAGTAATTACTCTTACTATTAGTCTTACTAATTAATTTGGTATTTTTTAAGTTGTTTACATTTTTCTAATGTTCAATAACTTAGGTTAGGCTAGGTTACTTGAATGTGTCCACATCATATTAAGAAGATACATTATGACAAAGTGGAAACTAGAAACATTCCGACTTCCAAGTAAGAACAATCCACTTTAATGTTCCTCAGACTCCTAATTCCTAGAAACTCAATACTTTCTCAGAGCCTGACTCCCAGATGTAGTTCTGTTTCACATACACAAGAAGCAACATGGTGACGTGATTTAATGAACAAGAACAATCAACATATCGACACACATAAGATAGGATAAGGCTGGTGTCATTTTTAGATTCATCATTATTATCAATATAGCCTATGAAAAGAACACTGGCATTGTATAATATTGTATATCAAGATTCTAGCCAACGTCTGTCTGATATTGTATTTCTCCATTGTTGTCCAAGGTGTAAAATGTAATAAAGCATTATGTGGAACAGTATCACTCTGGAAAACTTCTTGTTCTATGACTTCCAAGGTAAGACCTACCTTGGTATATCTTGTAGGTTTTGGCTTTTTCATAGGCTACATTGACAATAAGAAAACTGTTAAATCAAAAAAAAACATCGACATCTGTTCCTTACCTGATTTCCTGACAGTAGCACTGTTCCCGGTGCTGGACTGGGCCGGTATGGAATAGTTGCTCCCTTTGGAGGGGACTAGAAAGGGTAGCAAATAGGAAAAGAGACAAGAGTAGACAAAGCACTTAAATTGGCAAGAATAAATGGTTCACAGGAAATAATACAGTAAAAACAATTGTATTTATGAAAACAAGTCAAACGTGTTTCACACAAAGAACTATTGCTGGTGGTGTGTGTTATCATTAGACATTTAAGAGGTATACTGACCATAGAGAGTCAACATTCATACAGGATTGACACACAAACTAATGTTTTAGTTTTCAGCCTTCCAAAGTGACTGGGTCATCTGGCATCCAGTAGGCTACCTCATGACATAGTTTTGTGTAAAAGTCGGTGGTCAACGTGGTGTTATTTTATAGAATTAAAGAATTAAACAGTAGGTAAAATGGATGATAGGAGAAGGATCTACAAAGGACGTCCACTTAAGAAGCAGAACAGCACCTTTGCGTTAAAGGTAAAGATCAAAAGAATTCACAAGATAAAAAAGAAATCCAGTCTGGACAGTGAGAACTTAGGTTTCAACACACAATAAACTCTGACTGCAACACCACTTTAAAGTTAATCTAGGTTCAGCATTTTTTCACTGCTGCCTCTCATCCCAGATTAAGGTGATCAGCATACCAATGAGCTCCCGCGCCTGTGATTTCAATACTTTTAATCTCTAAAAAGAAGCTATAGCTACTATTGCTTAGCTACTGCTCGCTGTGATTAATTAAAACACAATAAAGAATTACAGATTCCTGTGTTTCCAGTTCAAGAGTGAGAATTAACATAGTGATTGGCTACAAGGTTCCAATCCTTTGATGTAATCTTAATGAAGACCAGCCAGGTATACTTCTATAAAGAGAGCTAATAGCTGAATGCTAATGCAAATAACTTTTCTATTTAATTTGCAAACTTTCTCTGCCCTGTGATGTACAATGAAAGAGAGAGAGTGGTTGACCGTAAAGCCCGCCCACAGAGAAAACTGATAGGATTACTAAGCAAAAACAGAGACCTATCAGAATGCTCTCTGTCAGTCTCTCACTACGTCTGTCACTCGCACGCTCTCTCTCTCTTTCGCTCGCCCTTTCCGGGATTTTGTATATAATTTGCGGGCGCCAGGGAGCTATCAATGTGCGGGAGACTCCCGGAACTTCCGGGAGAGGTGGGATATCTGGTCACATGTGTTAGTAATACACACACACACACACACACACCCATTAGACTCATGGCAGCACGTGAACACGGTGTGTTTTACCTCTAGAATTACAGTGCAGATGAGTTTGACACACTGGATGATGGCCTCTTGGCTCCCTGATATGGTCACTCCTCTCTCTGTGGAGTTGGGGAGGAGGTCACCAGCGACCTGCACCTGGGCCCCTGTCGACTGCACACACGCGCACACAAACACACACACACACACACACACACACACACACACACACACACACACATAACAGAGGAAAGCAAAGGAAAGAATATAATTTTTTGTATAAACAAACAGCATTAAAAATGTAAGATTTATTATCCAGATGATCTAATGTTTTAATGTTATAATCATCCAGCGGCAGTCTGTAAGTCAATATTTTTTATATATATTTTTTTTTAAGACAACAAGATATTAACAAGATATTAGACTACTACAACTGAGTTTAGCCATCTGGGGGAGCACTCACCTCTCTGATCTCTTTGATCTTTGACCCGCCTTTACCGATGAGAGAGCCGCACTGACTGGCTGGGATGACCAATCGAAGGGTGACAGGAGGTTTGCTGGTCACCGTGCCATTGGCTACCAGGGCTGTCAGGTCCTGAGGGACGTGGGGAACATTGCATTCACACTGTGCAACTAGCATCGTAACTCAACCTGCCTTATGAAAGACCATAAATATCATTCTAATCTAGTGAGTCTAATCTCATTTCATCTGGTCTTTAAAGTGCTGACCTTTTCAAAATTGTGCACTGTAGCAGCCTTGCTACTGGACGAATGAGACACACAGCCTTTAGATACACCGTAGGTTAGATATATGGCTAATGGAGCTGGATGCTAACCAAACGGCAGATGAACAGCAGTTCTTGTGCAGTAAACTAACCAGGCTAAAATAGCTCCGTAGCACAGCTCCCACCACCGCCACCAGCCCACACTGCCACGTCCTTTTTTTTAACTTGTATATTAGTACAGTATGTTATCTACACAGAACTGTACACAGTGGCCTATATAAATGGAAGGATGAAGACATTTAAACCATCTCTGTATTCTGGAACTGCCATCACTCATAGCAGGAGATTCTGACTATATTTGTCAGAGAGCCCTGATTGGATGATTGACAAATCACTGTCAATGTCAACGTCGCAGTGCATGAGGATACTTGTCTTGGGGTGACCCATGGACTTATCAATAGATAGACACACAGAACAAAATGGCAGCTCGTACTTCCCAATGGCTTTGCTCATTGAAAGTAAGTTCTGCTGGCACATGAGAAGTACCACCAGTATGTCACAACTTGCGACGCTTGACTTTTGCTATCGCAAGCCTCATGCATGCGTGCCGTAGATAAGCAACCCGGCTTTTTCTCGTGCACGACAGCAGCAGGTACGACCATACAAGTATGTCCCTTGGTTGTTACGTCCCCAAGAATAATCGTCCAAACGATGATCTGTATTACTATTCTTAGAAAGAGTCAATGTACAGAAGTACCAAGGGCATATTACGAAGTGACATGTGAGCCAAGAGTGGCAACTGAAGGAATTAGAATTAAGATATTATTTAATATCTGAGTAAAATAGCAAGACAAAGGCAGAAGCTCACAGCTAAAAGACAAAAGCCAGGAAAGTATGTGCTTTTGCATAACAGAAGCACACAAGCCACCCCCCGGCTCAAATGGCAGAATTGCCATTGCATTATACTGTATGTGATCTTGTCACATGACCTATTGTATCTATTGTCTGTCTGTTTTCCTTGTCCCAGAACAGGCTGAACCCCCACTCCAAACCTTCTTTTGGTGTGTCTGCTGTTCATTCAGTTTAAATTAACATTTGTTACCTGTGCTGACAGCACAGCCAACCCCCCCACCTAGCCTGCTAAATTCATTGTCTTTAGTGTTTTCCTCCCACAAGCCCTAGCTGCCACACGTCCAGCCAATGAATGATCACCTTACCTGTGAGGTTATTTTGAATCTCAGAACTATATAAGCCAGAGCGTCCTATTGTTCATGAGGAATACGGTTTGAGCATTGCTAATGCTCAAACCGTATTCCAAACAATAACAATTTAATAACAAACATGCATTGTTTGTTATTAAATATGTTTCTTGATTCAGCACTTTCAAGCACGGACTGGCTTCAAGTCATTATATGATTATATAAATACTATCACAATTTAAAAAAAAATAACGTAGCAGTAAAACCGATTACAGTTACAGATTACAAAGACTACTGTCATGGTAGCTAGGTTAAAAAAGGTTCATGTAAACATCCATAGGACAATATTCCAAGCAATGTTTTTGAAATAAAATACAAAAATTAGGGAAGCAATGGAAATATCAGTATGTTGGCTGTTGGCGGCAGACATCTGGTTTATTGGTCAAAATACATTAAAACCAGAATTGTCTCCCTTTTCATGTTATAAATATAATAATATATTAAATATATAGTCTATATTTTATATATTATAATTTTTTTCCAAATATATTTTAATAACATATTTACAGCCGAACTGGAAATATCCATGGTTTTCATTTCAGAAGTCACCAAGGCCAGACTCCCAACAAATCAAGGATGGGTGTGGGATTAGGGGAGGTTCTTTCAGGGTACAATGAGAAATCTTCCTTCCTACATTTATTCAATTCCCTTTTTTTGTCATGGCCCCGACTCTTACCTCGTATAGCTCGTATAGCTCGTCTCTCTCTCTCTCTCTCTCTCTGTATTTATGTGAGCACGAGTGGCTAATTACGGGAGCAGGACCCGGTGTGAAAGGGGAGCAGCTGCTGGTAATCTTACATCAGAAGCCTGGCGTTTTAAGATCAGCGTTGACTACAGTTCCTCGCCAGATTGTAGACGTTACACAGTTTTTTTCTCTCTTGCATTTTGAATATGGTACTAGCCCCCCCCCCATTCTTAATGAATCTGTGCCTGAGTTCTATTGTAATCCCTGACATTTTTTCCATTATTCCACATCCTAAATCTCCTGTTCTTTATTGCCTCTTAGTCAAACCTTCCTCCCTTTCTCTCTCTCTCTCTCTCTCTCTCTCTCTCTCTCTCTCTCTCTCTCTCTCTAATTACCGCAATAATACTAATACACTGGTTTAAAAGACTGCCAATGATGCGAATGGTCCAGTCAATAGGGACCTGGCTAGATTAGGGCACTTTATTGTGTTTGACATGTAAATAGTGCCAATCACATTTGGACGTGATCTGAGTGAACATTGGCAGCTACGCCTGAAGCAGAAATTACACAGCCAGCCTCACACAAATATATTTCTCCAATCAACATCTTAAATTGATTAACTGAGGTCTTATTTCAAATAAGGTGTTGCTTCTAAACGCATTTAGGAAGGCTTATTTAAAGTGTTTTTAGTTAGTGTGGCTAATTAGACCGCTCCTCAGGACTGTGTGGGCATGCACACACCCTGTTTGATTGACATCTCCCTGACTGTCCTGTACTGTTGGACCTGTAGGGGAATAGTGACACCTTCTTTATTACATATGACATATATTAGCAAATTAGCAGTTATGCTAATAGGGAATGATTTTTATAAATGAGGCTTCATTTATATAAAGAAAGCAAAGAATCTGAAGAAACTGCGAATCCCTCGCCTAATATTTTCTCATAGACATTGAATTAAACCATCAATTCAAGCCTATCTGTTTTGATGCTGTATAGAAGTTAGACGTGCAAAAGATGTGGGAGAATAGACTGCCAAGGATACTTCCAACAAAGACGCATCTTAAGGATCCTCCGTAGTGTTCTGGAAGGTGACGCATCTGTTACATAAGCAGCCTACAAACCTAGCCTTCGAAGGACGCAGACCCTGAAATGAGACACAGCTTCTATCTGCACTACATAAATGTACCATTAAACATCGTTATGAAGCAACACTAAATGGAAGTTCAGCCACATTTAGGAACCCAGCTCTATAGACATACAACATACAGTATAGTTATTGGTGTTTATAGAACATGTATTTAGTGCTTTTAGAGGTTTTATTGAAGGCTTATTGAAACATTTATAAGCAACACTTCATAAGTCACACAAATATGATATAAATATTTACCCCTCCAGTAAATAGGGGCGGATGAGGGTGCGTTAAAAGCAGCTAGATTCATAAACTGTCTCTATTTATCTACAGTATTAATGTATCTTTGTGTGTGCTTCTGCTTTTGTGTTTCTCTGCCTTTACGTGTGTGTGTGTGTGTGTGTGTGTGTGTGTATTTAGTTTGTTTGATTTCTCTCTCACTCCATTCATCCGTTCTCTCTCTATAGATGTCTTTATACTTAAGTTCATATTTAAGCCTATATAGCTCTCATTCGCTCATCTCTTTGCCTGTCTCTATGCCGCTATAGAGCCCGTTCTTTCTTTACTTCCCACTGTTTCTTTAGCTCTCCGTTGCATTCGTTCCTCTCCACCTCTCCATGTCTTCCTCTTTTTTCTTAACCTTACTTTCCTGATCGCCCCATCCCCCATGCTCTCTCTCTCTTTCTCATCTCACCCCTTCCCTAGTTCTACCTCTGACACTTTATCCACACTTTATCCAAACATTTCTTAATCTTTCCTGCCTGTGAATCCCATTCTATCCACCCTTGCCTCTGTGCTCCTCCTTCTCCTCTAACCCATGGTGGTCTACTCTAGAATGTAGTGTGTGAAGTCTGTCCTCCTTGGGTTGGGGGTTGGGGATTGCCCCCAACCCCCAACCTGACCTACTAGTCTGACCAGGGGCCATACAATTGTCACAGACTGTGAAAACTATGATTCTGGAGAAAATCAGAATAACAACGTTAGATGATCTAACTGGACAGCAAGAAATGTTGTGATTTTGTCCTCAGTACACAGAGTGGATGAAATAATACACCACCTTCTATTCAATGGACATTATACTAAATGCATACATTTATGCTCTTTTCCTTTGTGTTCAGGAACTACCTGTCAAACTCTCCGCAACTCGCCAGATGACCTAAAAGCCAGTAGCGCTCTGCCAGCCATTTTCCTCGTCGGTCTCCAGTTTTTGCCTGCCTGTCCCCTAAACCTCAAAATATTTGTTGGTTTCAATAAATCTTCAATAAATCAGTTTTTCTGTGGTCCTCTATTGGGTCCTAAACCCGTGCGAACATTACAGTGTTGTGTTTGTCTACAATATAACAACACTTCAGAAGTAATAGATAGAAAAATAGGTGAAATGAATGGAAGTCAATGAAAGGCTAGGTGGGCGTCTCACGTTGAGAAGACCTCCCATGACTGCTACACATTTCGAATGCTCGATTACCCCCATGGTGGAAGGTGGAGTTCCGACCTTAGACGAGGAGTACTTTTTTCCTATCGTCATTTATATCATCAGTGTAAAAAATGCCATGAAATACCGGGATATAGTTTTAAGTCTATATTGCCTTTCCCTAGTGTGTGTGTGCGTGTGCGTGTGCGTGTGTGTGTGTGTGTGTGTGTGTGTGTGTGTGTGTGTGCGTGTGATGAGAGAGGTCAGCCAGTCCCATCAGAAAAATAATAGATGGCTCCCTGCCAGGAAGCAGACGTGTAGAGGAGGTAAAGGTTACACACTTCACTCAGTGCAACCATGCTCTAACAAGACCTACACAGCTGTGTGTGTGTGTGAGAGAGAGAGAGAGAGAGAGAGAGAGAGAGAGAGAGAGAGAGAGAGAGAGATTGGTGCTTGTGCAGCTGAGAATAGTCCACAGACAGATGGACAAAAAAAATGTGTGTGTGTGGTTCCATAAATGTGGGCGTGTCTGTACGTGAGCGGGTGAATACTCAACAGTTTTTTCATGTGACCGGTTGTGTCAAATAGAAGTGTATTGGTCAAACGCAGCAACATGGCGGACCTCGTAATGAGATACTTAGCCTGCCGACGCACTCTCAACTAAACACAGTTCACACAGGGACCAAGTTGCAGAGAGGAAAAACAGGAAGGAAGCAAGGACAGAAGGAAGCAAGTGAGGGGAGGAAAAGAAGAAAGGAAGGAATTAAGGATGAAAAGAGGGCAGAAATAGAAGGAAGTCTAGATTGAGTGATTATCTGGGGCCGTCCTCCCACAGTGTTCTACCAGCCATACGTCACAGGTGAGCTTTATTAAATCAGGGCTCATAGGACAGGCAAGTGATGGGAAGAATGCAGAGAGAAAGAAGCAGTAAAGATGAAGTCTGTATGTGTATGTGTGCGTTTGTGTGTGTATGTTACCTCCTCCAGTTTGCAAGTGATCATGGTGAAGGCCCTGAACACACAGTCTGTGGGTCCTGTGATGGTGATGATTCTCTCGGGACAGGAACCCTCTGAGATGTTGATCCTGGCACTGCTCTGCACTCACAGCCACGCGGATCCCACGGGAGAGGGGGCGGGATGGAGGGAGGGGGTGGAGGATTTGAGGGAGGGGGAGAGGTGCGATGGGGGAAGAGGGGGTGAAAAGGAAGAGGGAGAGAAAAGGAAGGGGAAGAAAAGGGTGGATGGACGGAGGGAGAGAAGGAGAGAACACATTTAGTACAGGAGGGGGACGAATAGGACACTCCCTGCTTCCTATACGGATATACCTTCAGCTCAGGAGGAGAGAGGAGACTGGGGGAAGAACAGAGGAGGTGAGTAGAGTTCAAGTTACCACACACGTGTTTTGAGTTACAGTTGATTGGGCCACTTCATGGAGAAATGCCGATGAAGGCGGTGTCCTAATATTTACATTTAACTAAGTTTGTTTTAGGACTGTGAGGGCAAAGGTGCAGTTTTTCAAATTGGCCAATCACCAGCTAGATGACCAAGTCTCAGTTCTGAGTGTGAGAAGAGCTCACAAAAATCTAAACTATTTCCAGTTTTTGGTGAACAGATATGTTTCTTAGACATCAGGTAATCATATGAAATTGCCAAAAATGAATGGAAAAACTGCCATCGAAGCTTTCGCTTAGTACACCCATACTCTACTAGATGTGATGCTTCTGTCGTGATGAATGCTTCACTCAGCATTGTGCATAGCGCTGCCCAATTTTAACCGAAAGGTCTAATCAGCCTAAATAACTGAAAACCCTGTGTGGACAGACAGGAACCTTAAGGTTTTATGGGAATAATATGGGAAGATGTGACCGAGGCTAGCAGGAAGTGATGGCGATAATGGTTTAAATATTAAAGGAGAGCAGAAAATCTGGAGGATCAAGGAGAGGAGATGAAGACAGAAGACACGGGAGAGGAAAAGATGACTAGACGGTAAAATAAGGACTCAAAAATCCAAAAAAATAAACATTCAGTTAAGGTGTGTGGGAGATTACATGCGGGTACAGAGAGAGAATGGAGAGTAGAGGCGATTATTTGAGGAGAAATGAGAGAGGAGGAGAGTTCTATGTACAGAAGATAAGGTGTTGTAATAACCACAAGATGAAAGGAGATGATAAAATGAGATATAGGTTAAGGGTGGCTAGATATGCTATGTACCCAACTAATCTATGATATATTACACATTCATTCGTATTTTCCTCAAGAATAGCTCAAATTGTTCAAATCATTGCTGCGATCATCGTTACTGCCTTTCTACACTGTAACATAAAGTCCGCTATCAGAATACAAAGCAGTATAGAGTTTTAAAAGACATTTCTTTAATGTGGAGTGCTGACCTGAGTCTGATGAATACAAAAAAGGGGTACTCAATGTGAGTAGGCTAGCTCATCCCAATTCTAATAAAATACTCAGACGGATCGTTTACACCAAAATATTTACTGGTCACACACAAAGTAAAGCTGACGCGTTTCGGCTGTGAAGCATCATTGAGCTTAAAATGAGCAAGGTTTAGACTAGCGGCAAATGCACACATTTACCTCTAGTCAATTAACACATCGCATGATAGTAGCAGTTTACTTTTTTATACTTTTTTATCCTCAACCATACCTGACACACAAACTTTACATTAGTACTCCGGGGTAAGGACATCATTTAGAATATTGTTCTTGACAGGTTTCCCATATTATTAGATATGTTTTTACAGAAACATTTTTAATGTGAAATCATCATTCAATTGATGATCCAGAACTCACTTTGACTACCCCTTTTTCAGTCTAGAGATTTAGTCATTAGAATAGCACCGGTTTCTCATTGGATACAAGTGACTGAAAGGTCAGGTGATTATATGAAAAATAGACATGGTTAAAGTAAACAACGACTAAGAAGTGTTTGAACAAACCAATATGCATCTTTTAGCTTTTATGTCATTGTTGTTTTGTCAGCAACAGACATTGTCTGTGCTGTCAACTCCCCCACCTGGGTTGACAAGTACCATAGATTAGGTTGTTGGTTGGTTCCTGTTTTCTATTGTAGCAAAAGTCGGGGTATTTCTTTACAGCATTATTACCTCTCTCACTCACCTCTCACGCACACACGCACACACACACACACACACACACACACACACACACACACACACACACACACAGACCTGACAATCAAAAAGCGGGGAAGGAGTTACACCAGGCAGGGGTGGATGAGTGAGAGAGATGATTATGGTTTCTATTTTAATGACAATGAGGGGAGACTGCAGTCCTGAGAGGATAGGTGGATGGCCTAACACGCACGCACACACACACACACACGCACACACACACACACACACACACACACACACACACACACACACAGGTGGCAGGCTGATCCAAGTCCACGGGCACCTGGTTATGTTTTAAAATGGGGGAGCAAACTTGTAAAGATATATAATTGAAAGGGGTTGTGGGGGTCCTCCCCCAGAAAAGAAATTTAAAACAAATATCCTCCTCTCCTCTCCTCTCCTCTCCTCTCCTCCCCTCCATGGTTGTTGTTTCAGCTGATTGCTGTTTTCATTCCTCTCACTTCACAGCAGAGAAGAAATGGATGGATCCATGTCTTGCAGCCCTGCTCTTCTATATTAGTGTGTGTGTGATAGAAATAGAAAAGGTGTGTTTGAGAGGTGTGTGTGAGGGGGGGGGGGGGTGAACGGGGGGTAGGGTGGAGGAGAGATAATACAGTTAGT